>VYZW01046622.1:29604-47109 GCA_013401315.1 Balaeniceps rex
AAAGCCTCCAACTCCTACCCAAGAGTCTTCTTTTTCATTAAAAGAATATTTCACTCTTCATTTCAATGTTTTCCAATCATTCTGATTCCACCTGGAATCAGATGCAGATGTCCTGAAATACCAGCAAGGAAACTTACTCTGACAGTATTTCTGAGAAGAGAAAATGACAAAAATATCAGG
This sequence comes from Balaeniceps rex, assembly GCA_013401315.1. NCBI lineage: Eukaryota > Metazoa > Chordata > Aves > Pelecaniformes > Balaenicipitidae > Balaeniceps > Balaeniceps rex. Next base: position 29,785 of record VYZW01046622.1, read on the forward strand.
AAGAAAACCTGCTCTCCTGATATTGTCCATCCATTTTGGAGGTTTAATAGGGGCTAGACAGTTTGAAAAAGCTTCAGGTACACGCACAGGAAGGGCTGAGTCCATGCCCGACCACAACCTTTGTGCCAGTTTGATCCAGTTTGCAAACATCACCTTGTAGTTGAACCTGAACTGTATCGTGCCTTCATAGTTTGGGGTATCCGAGCATCCAAAGCTAACATCCACATGGACAATCTATTGTGAAAGTTTGGAAGAGAAGATCTGTTATTCCATTTTTACAAAGAAAAAATTAAAAGAAAGATAGTTCTTCCCTTCCCCACAAAATAACCTGCCTAAACCTGTCTAATTAATATTTCAGGATTTTCCAGCTTCAGTCACCTAATATATCTCTGGTTTTTGCCCTTCAGACTGATTTTCCACAGTAGGGAGGTGGATGAAGAGTCACAGAGATGGTTGGATGGTTGGCAGGGTTTTCAAAAGTACATACGCAAGTTGAATCAACAGGGAAATAAATGGGCCCAACATTCTGCATTCATGTAAGCACTCTTGTGAATCCCTACAGGCATTATTTCTTCTACCATGTGAAGTTTTTTGTAAAGCTGACTTGACCATGATCAGGGTCACACCAGGAGAACACAGTAGTTAAGAATTAAACCTCAAGGTACTCAAATCAGAAAAGAATAAATCCTAAAATGTGTTTTACTGATCTTGTTCCTGGTAATGGCACAGATACAAGACGAGGTTTTCCCTGGGTGGAAGCCAACCAAGATCAATCTTTCCACTAGCAGTAGCAGACTCAGAAATCTCCCCCCAAAACCTAATGAAAAAGGCAGCTTCCCTGCCTGTTTGGAAGGATTATCTTATGCTCTTCCCCAACCTCAACTGGTGGCACAGGAGTTAATTCTGCCATTTTCGATACTTGTCCTGTTGTCTCCAATACCTAGCTTATCAGACCAATAAAACAATACCCCTTTTCAGTCCTATGGGCAGGATGGGGCAGCTTTGTACATTTTTTCCATAGAGATCCTTGGAATGTCTTTGTGTAGACTATTGAGGTGCAGGCAGATGACTATGTACATTTATATCTTAGCATGCGTGCAAATGTGCATATACACTGTTGTAGGTCTATATGCGTATTTCTTTGCAGTGGTGTGTTTTCCCAAGTACAGTGTCAGGGAATCTGTCCTGTCACCCTGCTCCTTGATGACGGATGCTCTCTGCTGCAGCATTATCACACTGACAGAGGCACTGCAATGTGGAGACAGCAGCAGTCCTGGCTGTGGTGCTCACGAGAACAAGGAGAGCAGCTGGACAGGGTTTACAGCATCAGTAAATGAAATAAACTGGCTCTTCTTCAGCCTGCTTCTTCTCAGGGGTTCCAGCTACATAATGAGAGTAAAGACCTGGCAACTGCTGCCACAACAGGAAAAAAAGAAGGGGAAAGAAGAAACTTGATGAGATAAAAATCTCCCCCAAGGCCATCATAAACGGCTCTGATGATTTGATGGAGTAGATAGACCATGTTTTGTATGGTCAAGACCGGTGCTGAGTGGGGTGTTTGGATCATAGACGGCAGAAGACTTGATGTCATCAAGATGGGACCTCTTTCACTCCAGAGCTACCGCTCACAGTGCCCATGAGTCACTTCAAAATAATCTGGGATAAGGTCTCTCTTTTACTTTTGGTCTTTTAAAAGCTAGTTTGACATTTTAACTCATACCTGGGGTTTGTTGCTCATGTGTAGGGTTGAACACTGTTCTTTTATCTTTCAACATGGGCTGAAGAAAACCCTCAGTCACCCACTAGTGTCTGTCTCTGATTTAGAAAATTGAGGACCAGAAAGCAGCATTGCTTCTTAAGTCCCATGTGTTTTCTGCTTCATGTTATTATTGCAAGGGATTAACATAATGATAACAATGTCTTCCAGTTTTGAGTGTTGCAGTGATCCTACATTAGAGATACAGGAGACAGGGAGAACTTGGTATCTGAGGCAAGAAATAAGATCAAAACTCAGGATGTTCTTCATGGAGAAACACCCCAAATCTGAGCTGAATTTTCACCAATGTATCCAGATCAGGAAAAAATTACCCTGGAAATCTCACCAGATCAGGACAGGCTTCCTTTATGGGTTTTCCATATTTCTAGCTGTCAAATATATTTAAAACATGACATCAGACAGCCTCATCTCATAATATTCTGCTGCTTCTTTCTTCGAGTGATGAAAGAAGTTAGGAACAAGCATGAAACTGTAAATCAAAAATTACTACTAGTCGTAATAATATTCCTGTTAATTATTGTAATATAACTCCATTTAGGAACCCTGCCAGGGACTTTGTTTTAGGTCCTGCTCAAGGTGAGGAAGCAGGTGGCAAAATCATTTTCCATCTCAACAAATTTCCCCATTCCCTGTTTGTAGCACACATCAACCTGGCCCTTTGATCTGGTACATGATACTCTGCTTCCCTGGAGAATTTGGGGCCAGATGCTCTAATACAAAGTAGCTCCATTAAATCTCTATTGCCTTCCACAGGGTATCACAAATTTAAATTGGCTGAAGACTTTGCTCTTGAGAGCCGTTGGAGTGAACTAGGGAAAAGGTACAAGTTTTATCAGTTTTTGCAACAAAATGCTGAAACAGGAGTGGAAATAGCAATGGCCTTTCCCCAGGAATGGAGACAGCCCTTTAGACAGCAGAGAAAAAAAATAGCTGAAGTGTAAAAGCTCACAAAATTCTGAATGCTTTCGGGGGGGAAATATCAATAGGTTAATTATAATGTCCACTCTTGTCCAAAAGTGTGTTTGAAGCTGAAAGCTGAGGTGTAAGGCTTTTTACTTCATGCTTGACACTGCTGGACTCAGTCTCAGTATCATCAGCATTACTGGACTCCCCAGGCGATGGAGCCACAGGGAGACAGAGACTCCAAGGGAGAAAGGACAAGAGTGATTTCCCCTCTCAAGGTGTGAGGGACAACTTCTCAGTGTCTGCCACCTCCATAGCCACCAGAAGAGCAGTCACACACTGGCAGCCATGACTCGCTGTTGAGCATCCCAGGGGAGGGACATGGTTTCTCAGACCACTTGAAGGTTTCCTTAGCGTGATCTCTCATCATCTCCTCTCCAGCTGTATGCCCTCCCTCCTGCTTTGTTCATTACTTCTTCAATACTGAGGTCTCTAGCTAGGATTTGCAAAGGTGCATTTGACCTGGTTTGCCTGTAGCCTTTTCTAAGGGTTGTTCACACCTGGAGCGTATTTGTATAAGGGGAGGGAGGTTGTACACTCATGCATGCAACAGTCTTTCTGTGCATCCATAGCAGTACATCCACAAAGGACTGAGGAGAGCTGCCTGTATTTCTGTGCATAGTCACATGTCAGTACTCCCAGTTTTATACAGGCAGTTAGGTAGCTTATATCCACTGGTTTGTGCAGCTCACTTACATCTGCATATCACAAATACATTTACCTTGCTTCTGTGTTCATGGAGATAGATCTTCTCTTACATTTGCATTAACATGCAGGAGCTTTGCCTTAAAAGCCAATCTACTCAGGAGGATATATGTTAACCTTGCTGGCTGAACAAACAGTCAGACAGCACAGCGTGTATTTGGTCACATATATGTAATTTCATACAGCCTGCGTTTGCTTGCTTACATATACGTACTGTCAGTGCATGCACTTTATTGCATTGCCTTGGATGCTCATGTTTAAACCCATCTGTATGGATTACATCTGTGTATTTAGCAGTTTTCCAAGTGCAGACAGCACTGAAATGGCTTAGGGCCAGATCTTCAGTGTTCCTCCACCTCAAGCACAACTTTATAGATATTCTTCAAGGAAGCACGTACCTCAATCCTTTCCCTGCAGAGTTCAAGTTTTGCCACTGTATTTTTATTCACTAAGGGGACATCTGCCAACAGTGGGGCTGTGCCTGTGCAAGTGTGCTGATAATGGCAAGGGATGGGGAGTGTGGATACGGTCACCCAGGCTGTTGCCCCCTTCAGCTGCCATCGGCACTTCGGCAGAGACATCCAGCAGCGGTCCCACTGTGTCCGGCTCGGTCTGGCGTGGGGAGCGAGCGTACAAAACCATTGCATCTGCGCTGCTGTACGCTCACCCCGTGTGCATGTGAATGCACTTCCCTCTAGTGGGCAAAGGCACTGCAGAGCCTGGGATTCTCTTGCAGCTGCAGAATATTGTCTTTAGCTCAGGCAGCAAAGTCTTGTGTTTTTAGTGCTGAAGGTCACAGGTTAGATCCCAGCTGAGGACATCAGAGCCTTCGAGGTGTATGTCCAAGGGTTGACTCGGTTTCATCGGCATAAAGGCAGATGTGAGTCTTCGACATATATACTCATCTGTGCCTCTGCATGTAATCCTGAGGTGCCACATCAGAGCCTTCACTGGGTACGGCGTCAGGTGAGATGCGCCTCTCCATCACTAACTGCAACGTGCCTCTCCATCACTAACTGCTGGGCTGACAGCCTCCACGAGCCGCTTGCTGCTGGAGCCTTTACAAAGCAGAAATCTCATTTTCTCAAATCAGCCTGAGAAGTGAATTCTCGAAACACCGTTTTGATGGGGAATTCCAGGATATTTTTGATCTAGAAAGATCAAAACAAGCTTATTGAAAAATTCCATTTCATAATGTCAAAATGTTTCATTTTGAGAATGTCAAAACACTGCAATCTAAATGTTTAATCAAGTGGCGTGTATGTGTGGAATATTGCTATTATTTCCATTCAATTTTAGGGGTTTTTTTCTAATATTTTCCTTAAACCGAAGCAAAATCAAATAAGAGGGCAAAAATGTCAAATCAAAAGATTTTCTTTTGATTGCTAATTGTTTCAGCATTTTTCTACTGTAAGTGGCTCCGTGCTTGAAAATATTTTCAAATACTTTTTAATCAAACTGTCCTTTCAAAAGAAAATTTTAAACCATGATACTCTCAATACGATTCTCTTCCTCTGTTCTTCTCAGCTGGTTCGATGGGATGCAGCTTTTTATCTCTGTTGAATTAAAATCTCATGTTTCCTGGCTCACAAATTACTGGGCTTGATAGGCCATCATGTTTGGAAGATTTAATCAGAAGGCTAAGAGTCCTCCTTCACCCAGTTCCTCTGCTGTTTCAGATGGAGGGAGGTGGGAGTAATGAATGCTGATTGAACCTCGGCTGGGAATGAGTCAAGGAAAAAAAAAAAGAAAGCCCCATCACTCTTGTGTGATTCAATTACCTCTGAGAACTTTTATTCTCTTGGGGATTTATTCATACGTTCATGATGAATTCAATTTGTGAGGGAATGTAAGGGACAGCGATGGTACCAGCGCAATGCTGCCGTGACGTGAGGACACGGCGGTGGAAAGGAGCCAGGCGGCCGGAGAGAGCAGGCGAAAGTCCTTCTCGCCAAGGTGACACGAGGGACTCAGGCAGAGGGAAGGGACTGAGGGGGCTCTGTGGAGCCTGGGCATGAGTACCAAGAAAGCAGTGGCAAGCAGAGAGGTGTCTGGGATGCGGGAGACAGAGGCGACCAGACAGAGAAGCAGCAGGAAGGAGAGGAGGCCGGGGAAGGTAACTGCAAGGGATGCTGCCATTTTCAGATGCTTATTTTAATCTCCAGAATGCAAAGCCTGGTCAAAATATTGTCAGATTTGTGTCAAATTTTATTATAAATCAAAACATAATCCTGGCCTGGAGAAGAGGAGATGAGCAGAAAGACAGGTTCTAATACCTTAATTTAACAAACAAGACAGAGTTTTGTTTTTAAAAAAAAAATCTGTAATTTTAGGAAAGCTGAGTGATGGATGTGAGGCTCTTCCCCTGCTATTCATTCAAATTTAAACAGAGAGTGAACTGGTTGGAAAAAAATCTGATTTTTTTCCCCCTGAAAGTTTCTTTTTTTTGCTAAATAAAATGTTGTTGAATTTATAAAACATTTTTATTTGTGTTAAAAATTAATTCTTTAACATCACAAATTTAAATTGCCAACCCTCTTTAACTATAGCAAAAAATTTCCTCTTTTACTAGGTCAGTTGCAGAAGGGCTTCTCATCACACCCGCTGTCCAAACACAATCACTGGGAAATCCTCCATCCCCCTTGGTCAGAGCAGGCAGAGCTAATTCCCTCTTTTTTTTTTTTGTTATACATCAAAATGCAAATGCAAAATTACCCCCAGATCAAAAGTGTCAAAATATTATTGGGAAGCATCACAATGCTTGATTTTTATGAACATCTTCAACTCCAACAATATCGAGCTATTATAATGAAAAGCGAACATAACAGAAAACATCAAATAATATTTGTTCATTGTTACAATATAAGCCATGTGTTTAAAGAGTATGACTTCAACAATACCATCAAAATGAACATTTTTACCACAGCCAAAAAAAAAGTCACACTTCAACAAAATGAAAAGCTAAACTATGTGTTTATGTTTTCTTCTGCTGAAAATGTGATGGAAATTGAAGCATTAGTGAGACACGCTTTTGTTTCAATAGAATTATATTTTTGTTTCACTAGAACAATGAAAAAAAGAGTCCTTTTTAATTATAGACCAAACCTATTCTCCTAAACCTCAAATAATCTTGCTGGAAATTGCACAGGGGACGGGGGAGGTGAGGGGAGGGGGATGAAGCAGCAGACAGCACGATCCAGCAGAGATGGGGTTTGAACTTTGTGCTTGGCTTATTATTTCCCGGCAACTTGCATGACTCCAACAGATGTTAAAAGACAGAAATGACGATATGTTTTCTAACCAGTTTTGCAGATCCCTCTGTTATGTGTAGTGGGACTCCAAAGGGGTCCACAAATGGGATGGGGAGGCCCCTGTTTCACTCTCTGTCTTCACTGAGCACTCACCCCAGCAGCTGGCGATGGACCATCCCTCGCCTACCTCGCTGTCTGTTCCAGTAACAGTGTTTACTTGTTCCCTAACTTGTTGAATTCAATCAAAGCAAAGACTGACTCACAAAGACAGACAATAAAATATTTATAGGTTCCTTCCCTGGGAAATAGGTTGGCCCAGGGAAGAGAGACCAATGTGAGCAAACCAGAGAGTGAGCAGTGTGAGGGCCAAAATGAGACTGGTTCAACTTACACAGAAAAAATGTAACAGAACAAACTTGACCTTAAAATTGCTCCTTTAAAAACATGACATTTAGGCAGAGGAAAAGTAAGGCTTTCAGGATAGGAACAGGAGCATGGTACTGAGTTGAAGGCACACCATTTGAGGGAAGAGAGGTTTTGTCCTCTCAGGGTGGCAAGGAAAGGTCTCAAGACACTGGTGGTAGATTGGGACAGCTCAGTTTTGCAAAGTCTATCTAGATTTTTAAACTTGACATAGTGCCAAATTGCATGAAAATAACAAGTGTTTGAAAATTCTCCGCAGGGTAGAAGCATTAAAAAAAAAACCCAAAGAAAAAAACCCCACCCAAGCAAATAACATATCTGAAGTTGGATGGACATCTTATTTCCATAAAATGTTTTGTTTCTATTCTTCGATCATCAAAACTGTGCACTAATAATGCAATTCAAAGTGGAAAGGTCTTAAAAAGTTCTAACAAAAATGTGATACAGTGAAAATGTTGAAAGAGCTAGTTTGACATGGTTTAGTTTTCCCCAATTTTTCCATACTAGGTTCTCTTTCCAAAACAACATTTTAGCAAAGCGACATGACTTCACAAAAAGTTTCAACTTAATCCAAGATCCAGCAAAGCCTGGGTCCCTTGTGTTTGTTCTAGTCAGCCCTGCTGAGCATTAGTGAGGTACCTTCTGGCCAAGGGTTGTAGGTCTACTATGGTTAAATTTATGGGAAGAGACACCTTCCTGAGTCCTTTCAAGTGAGGAAAAATTGTAGCTGTCTCCTTCATGTGGTATTCAGGAGAGCATCGCAAGGAGCTCACTAGCATCAGGCATAGACCTTCAGAGGCTGTTTGGGAGAACAAGTGCACAGCGGGGAAGTGCATTTCCGTCGCCTGTGATTCAAGTGACCAGCTTAAGGCCAAAATGAAAGAGGTGCAGATGCCAGGTGGAGGCTGGATGAGATGACAAAAGAACCAGCATGAAAGTTGAGAAGAGAATCCTAAGGAGTGAAAGGGGAAAGAAAAAAACCTACCAAGATTTGAAAGGCAGATTGAAATTAGTGTGAAAGGGAGAAAAAACACCAGCCTGCCCCAGCTGGCCCACAGATGCTGCAAATACCAGGCTACTGGTCCTGAGGCACTCAGAGCCCAGCCCAGCATGTCTTGCTGGTGACAGCTCAGTCGCACACTTCTTGCACCCCCATCTCCGAAAAGGTACATGCTGCCCCTCGTTAAATTTGCAAGTGCAGACGGAGGAGTTTGATAGCAGCAAGGACTTTGCAAATTTTTTTTCTTTCAAGTGGGAGAAACATCTTTAAAAGGCAAAACTTTATTTTATTACTACTCTTACTTATTATTATATTTTTTGTTTTGGTTTTGTTGTTTTCCTGAGGTTTTTTATTAGCATTGTTATTATGCGCAAACAGAACTGCCAAGGGAGAATCTGAGCAATTCTCTCAGAACTGCAGATGAAAGTAATGGGCTTCTTAAAGACTTTATTTACATTATTGAACACAGGGAGAACAGAGAGAGCAAGACAGACATGCTCACATGTTCAAAGGACAGCTTGCCTATCCCTTCAATATTAGCCAGTGAACTGTCAGATCACCTATGGCTTAGTTCCTCTCAGCTGTCTTCTGCTGGTAGCTTTAGGGATGGAGCACAGGTCAGTCCCACCTGGGTCCCCAAGGTAGAAGCAGCTCTTCATCTCTTGTGCCTGGGTAGACCTTGTTGCTGAAAGTTCTTAGGCCTGAATTTCAAAGTGTCAGCCGCTTTCCTGGAGATCAGCAGAGGCAGAGAGGCTGGACACGACTTGCTTCCTTTTTTCTCCGTCTTTCCAGCTCTTCTTCCATCCTTTCCCAGCTCTGCAACAGGGAGCTGAAATTTTAAATTCTAAGAATGTTGTGGAATTTTCAATCGCAGAATTATTGTCAAAAAAATTGCTTTTTTATATCTCCTGGGACTCCTGCAGCCCCCACTAACACAGAAAAATTCATAAACTTGTCATCAGAACTTTTCTGAGTGTGATTTATCATAATCTGGAACTATGGCATTTTAATTTCATTTTAAGTGGTTTGAGCTAGCTCTGTGAACTCTATTTTGAATACCTGTGTAGTGCCTGAAACAGGAGATTTAAAAGCACTTCAGGAAAGTTAATGAATTGCGCTTGCTGAGAACTATGTCAGGAAGCAAAGTGTTATAATTTATATTCTTCAGATAAGGTTTGTTTAAAATTCTTCTTCAAAGCTATGCTTTGAAACTGTAGCAGAAGGAATAGCTCTAGATGTCCTGTCCATGGTCAATCCTTTGCTTGCTAATCCAGACTCAAAAGTGCTACTGGATGGAGATATTTTATGTTGTAACATTGTCTGCCCTTAAATTCTTCTGGATTATCCTCTAGCTTTTCCCTTGCCACAAGCTGCTCTTCCTGCAGATATTACCATGAACACAACAGTCGCAGCCATCACAGGATATAAACAAAAATGAAGAGACTGCTCTTCTCTGATATGCACTGAAATTCTCAGATGATGTCCCGGCTTTTTAGGACATGGCTCACCGCCCTGAAAATTCACAGACTGGCTGAAGATTTTAAGAACAGCCGATGTCCAGTGGAGAGCCACCCGCCGACTCCTGCCTTATGCTGCAGCGAAAGCCGAACTTGGCTTCCTCCCGCACTGCTGTTGTTGCCGGCACTGGGGACCGGGGTGGCCAGATGGCCTGTCTCTGCCAGGGACCCTGCGCTGGCAACGCCGGTGCAGCGCTTGGCTCATTGCTAGCAGATGGACACAAAAGCTGGAAATACAATTAAAGTGCAAAGAGGGTGAATAGTTGGGTTGACACAGTGGACTTGATTCATCCCATGGGTAAATCAGCTCAGCTAGAGGTTGATCTCTGTGCCCATTATATATTAATGTGTATTTCATATTCAGGATATATTTGCTGAATTTTGGTAGCACCAAAACACTACAAGCAGTTGTATAGCCTGACCTCCTGATATGGTAAAAAAAAAAACAACAAAAAACAATAAACCATGTTTTCTGTGCTCATGATTTAGTCTAAGAGCAGTGCTCAGCAGACATCAAGAGACTAATTTTATTTCACAGAAATGTACCTGTCTTTCCTACCATAGAGAAGTTCTTTCCTTCTGTGTTTATTTTCAGATGTTTCTAATAACACTTTTTGGTTGAAAAATAGCAAACTGTCAAAAATGAAAATATTTTCAGTAAAGAGACAGTTTTCATGACTTTTTTACATGAAGCAAAAACATTATTCCTTTTAAGATTGCCAAAATTTCCATTTTCTCACTTTGAAACAAAACCTTCCAGATTTCCCCTTTAAAATTACTTGTCTGCTACAAACTGACGCAGTTTTTTAGAAAATGCCCAAATCAAAGCACAATATTTCAAAATTATTTAAATTATATTTTCCAAAGCTCAGTTTTGTGAACATTTTCATGATTCTGGCTTCTCATTCTGACTGAGGATGAGACAGGGTAAGGTAAAAAAAAAAGGCGTGCAAGACAAGGAAACCATTTTCTTTCTATTCCACTGAAATGTTTTACTTCCTATAATACTAAGTGACTGATTAATCCCTCACATACAGGACAGGAACAGCTTCCTTGAGCTCCCAGGCTTTGAAAGTCAAATCTGATATTTTCTGAGGTTGGGATGTGCAGCTATAATTGCAGAGAGCTGGGCTGTTGCTACCACCCACTCCCATGTGAAAATAGTAATAGGAACCAGCTCTTGCTGTAATTGTGTTCCTTCAGTTAATTCTGTCCCATTAAGCTTAAAAAGCACAATCACACCAAATCTTGGCTCTTCCCTTGGTGTCAGTGCTTAAGGATGCTGAAAGCTACATCCAAGGAGAGCAGCGTGCACTCCGGACGTAGGTCCCTCTGAATGAAAATGTCAGGCTTTCCTGTCCACCAGGGCCCAACCCTGCCAACCGGTGACTGCTTTTTTTTCCAGCAAAGATCTTCCTTCATTAACACTTGCCCTCACCGTAGTTCTTTTGCATTTTCAGCTTATTCCTCAGCCACTGGATGTTTAACCCTTGTCTGCTGGTGGATATTGCCTTTTCAGCAGGAAAAGGTTATTGCAATCGAAACACGGGGATTTGTTAAAGTGCAGAGATAAACCTGTAATTCATCCTTTGTAATTTCCCTAAACTGGACAGTGGGCCGATATCTGTGTGCTGCCCGCTCAACCCTTTCAAATGAATTGGCCATTTATTCCCCAAGCTTAACAGAAAACAATTCACGGAGCCTGCAGTCCGCTACGCAGCTAAAATGTTCCAGACGGAGAATGTGTTAGTCACATCTATGGATGAGTTAATTTACAATTTAGGATCCCGGGAAGGACAGACATTGAGCAGAGCTGTACCCTGTCAATCAGTCTCACAGAGCGAGCTCCCTCATAAGAGTGCCCTCAAGAGACGTTTTAAGTGCTTTCAATACCAATAGGCCATGTTCACCTCTCACTTATGTCGGCCACTCCATTGGCATCAAAGGAGTTGCTCTTGATTTACACCCGTGTAAGTAGAATCAAGCTCTTCAAGCACACCACCATGTACTGATAAAAGCACTGCAAACCTCCTAATGAGAGCTTTCCTTTGACCAGTGCTCCGGCAAGACTGAGCTTCCCCTCTCCTCGGTCCTGCTCAGCAAATCCAGGAGACGTAATGCCCAATATTTCCCCACCAGTACAAGTGAGACCTGGCAATTCCCTCTCCAGGCTCGGCACCAGCCATGACAGTACTTTGAAAAACGGTGCACAATTATTTATACACGATCCCATTCTATTCTAGCAGAAGTGGCTGCAATTTCCATCCGTGGCATGGGGTTGTCTGGGGCAGGGGATAAATGCTCTGCTTCTAAAATGCACACATCCACCTGAGTTCATGCACAGGACTCGCAGCAGAGCCAGGATTTGGACACAGGTCCTATGACCCTGGTCTAGCAAATCGTGCTGCCTCCACGTCCGCTGGGAACTGTCAGATATTCTGCAGGCTCTCGCTCCTCTTCTGACTTGCTCTAAACCCAGGGAGAAAGCAAAGCTTTCTAAAGATTTGCAAAAGCCCTTTCCCTGCTCCCACCTCCACCTCCAGCCCCACCAGAGAAAGAAGCACTCAGAGGCAGGAGGCACAGCCTCACACTCTGAGATTGTTAATGAACACGTTTTCTGTAGATAATTATAGGGACTGGCATATTGAAAGCACTTAAAACATCTCATTCTTTTAATTCATTAATTATATTGCAATTACACAATTCTCAGGCACTCGCTGGCACTTTGGAAATCAGCCATTCTTGGGAGATATAGCTGGGTTGGGAGCTGGTGAAAGGGGAGAGGAGAAATGTGAGGGGAGGGGTGATGGGAAAACTCTGGCAAGCTCTGCCAAGGCTAAATGAGTTTGCACAACAGGTAACTGGAAACCAGTCCGGCTAAAACCCCATTCCCATGAGTTCCAGTGATGTCTGGTAGCCTCGCACCTATCCACTACCGCTGCTGCTAATAATATTGTTATTCTAGCCATGCTGCTGCAGGTATCTGCTTAGGATGGATTTATTTCCCCTTCTTACACCAAAGTTCCAGCTCTACACACCTGAGAAGCTTTTTCTGATACTAGTCAATAACGTTATTGACTTGGCCTTACAGGATGCTCTATGGACTGCATGCCCTGGCACTTATGGGGACCTTAAAAGGTTGTTGCAAAAAGTCAATGCAGATGGTCTCCTTAAGATTCCCCTTCTATTTAAAGCTCTTTGCTCCCCCTACTCGAAGGATGCAATACAGGAAAAGGATATTCCAGAGCAGTCCTGCTGTTTCCCAGCTAACTGACCACTTTATGGAGGCCATTATTCATAATAGCCATTACCAGTTCCTCCCAAAACTAGGAGTGGGCAAGCAAAATGTTTAAAATCATCTTTTATGCCACCACACAGACTCTCGCTGTAGCTCACATCCTCAAAGCACTAAGCAAATATTAATAAGCTAAGGAGAGCAGACATTCCCTGGCTCCTTAGAGAAGCAAGGTCTCACTGTGAAGCTCACCTCGGATGCAGGCCTGCAAATGCAGCCTCATCACGCTCGCGTTACAAGCATTGCCTCCTCTGTCGCATGGATGGGCTTGACTCTGCACATCGCAGCTGGAAGCCCCAGGATATGTCCCAGATCTGGATCAGGACAAAACCTGACTGACAGGACAAAACCCCATGATTTTCATTAATATTCTGCAGCAGGTGCTTAGTGTGGGCAGGCTGGAATCCAGGAGAGCAGGGAGCATCAAAAAGCACCCCTGCCTCGACCACACAGACACAACCTGGAAGTCCCTGGTGCCAAAACCCAGGGGTGATCTCAAGTGATCATCCCACCAGCAATTCAGGCCAAAGCACCCCCCTTAAGAGGACAAGTAAGACCTACATACAGCTTAAATGAGCAGAATTAGCAGGAAGGGCATTTGCCTGCATTGCTTGGTCCCAGAGAGTTTTGGTCAGACTTGCTAGTTCATATGGAAAAGATAAAAAAAGGCCCTTTTGTCTGCAGGCGTTTCGGGGAAGGCAGCAGTAGGCAGAAGGCTGCCTGGGATGTAAATGCTCTGTACTGCGGCAGTGCATGGGCAGAGCAGGGAAATGCTGCAGGCAGGAGGGTCACTGGTGGCCAGTCCCTGAATATACTGGGAATTTGCATCCCCCATAATTCTCATTTGTTTCATGTGATTTTCAGAGAAAGGGAGAAATGCACAGTGGAGTTGAGAGAGCATATTTGGCAAAGGCTGATCATGTCTCTCTCTCTTTCCCTCCTGCTCTCTCGGGATGTTCGGCCTCTGTCTGAATTGGCTAATTTTGTATTCACCAACCACTCTGTTGGCTGTAGGGAAAGGAAAAAAAAGGGAAGAAGAAAAAAAAAGAAAAAGAAAACCCTGATAGGAAAACCTGAATGCAGCAAGCAAAGAAGGGGGGAAGAAAAAGCTCTGCTTCTATATCATCTTCAAGAGGAGAAAAACAAAACCAGGAGAGAAAAAAGGTGCTGGGATTTACCAGCAATGAGGACTTGGATCTGCTGTGATTAAAAGCCAGTATTTTTCCCCTGCACATCTCAACCTGGCCATGCCTAAGTGTGAAATAGAAAGGTGCAGATATAGGTGTGATGTGTGTCATACATGTTTAGACAAGATGGCTTCTGCATTTGAAGCCAGATGAGAATAATCTTAAGGATAAAAATATATATGTGTATATTTCTCAGGAATTGTAGCATTAGGACTCCTGTTAATTGCTATTTTGGTCTCATTAGAGAAAGAAACATTCACTAAGCATATTCACACTGCAAATGGGATTCATAACAATTTGTTTGAGTCTGAAACCACTTGTACCTCCTCCTGGAGCAGAGCCCATGCCTATATTTAAACCAAAAGGCTGAGGGGAGCTGACATTGAGGCTGGTGCTGTATTGGTGTGTTTATTTATAGGCAGCTGTGTGCAGTTTGCGTGCAATAGGAACCTCAGCGCAGCAGGGGAAGCGCAAAGTGTTTGTGGGTGGCTGCATGGCGGCGTTTCGCTGTGGGTTTGCTGCACTTGTGTGCCTGGGTCCATAGGTGTGTGCAGGCTGGATTTCTACTTGCCCATGAAACTGTAGCTGTGAGGGGCGCGTGTGTATTTCTGGGGAGTGCGTGTGTGTGCATGGGCTGGCAGATCTATAGCCAGGCATCTGCATTTTTTGCATGTGGTGATAGAGGAAAGCACAAGGCAGGCACAGGAATGCACTTGCAGAAGCCTGCTGGGATCTGCTTTGCTGTTGCTGTCGCCGCCTGCGCTGCGTGCAGCCAGCCACGCAGTCTGACAAGGGAAATGCTGACACCTGCTCGCTGCAACGCCACATCTGTCCGGACACTGAGCAGGAACAGTGACACAGCACCCTGGGGTGGGGAAAGATGCCATGGAGAGAAAGAGCCAGCTCCAAGGCTCTGCCTTCAGGAGTCGAAGCTGCCTGAGAGCAGCAAAATACCTGCGATAGCAAAATAGCTGCCCTGCAAAGCATTGCTGCTCAATGCGAGTTGCCCCTTGCAGCCTGAGTGCCTAATGCCTGGCTAAGTCAGACTGCAGTTCTCTAGGGGATAGTCTGTTTTGCTATTTTATTTCTTTCTTCTTCTTTTTTTTTAATTTAATTTTCTTTTTTTCAAAGTCATGCCTGGGAGTCAGGAGGGGGAGCCTGCAGGACACCAGGGCAGGCACAAGGCTAAAGCGCTGCGATTGCTTCATAAGCCACTTCATTGAAAACACAGAAAGCTCAAAGGCTTCTCTGCTGCTATTGCACTCTGATCACTCTTACAGAGGGATATTTTCCCTCCAGCCCTTCCGGGGCTGGGTGATCTCCGGTGGGGAACTTAGATGAAGGCATCAAAACAAGAAAGCTGCTAGAGGATGTGGCAAGGAAAAGGAGTGGCATCAATCTGATAAAGTGCATCTGAACCCACGTATGACCCGGGGTGACTTTCCAATGATTGCAACTCGTAACATCCGTTACAAAGGATTGCCACAGCTGAGCACAGAAAGAGCATAAACTGAGATGGATTTGATCATATCAAACTGCTGGTCTCATATAATACACTGCTCTTCCTAAGCTGAGGGTGACACATAAAAACTGGCTGCAGTAGGAGGAGCAGCAACTCCAAAATAATTGCGGTGGTGAAACACGCTGCTGCTGGCAGGGTCTGTACAGTGGCCTGAGTGTGGGAGCCGGTCAGCTGATTGCCATCTGAAGGTCTTTAAAAGACAAGATGGGTTTTCAGCTAAAGAGATTGGCTCTCTTTTTCAGAGAGTGTTTTGTTCACTTAATGTTTTTAATTATTTCTTTTCCTCAGGCAACCAGTAAGCCTGAGGATCAACAAGTCTCTGTTCTCAGCAGTGCTCAGGCAAGCACGGGGAGCGTTTCCATTTGCCTTTTTCTTTTTTTTTTCCTGGAGTCTCTGAACAGATGTATCTCTTTCAAATTTGGTTAGGTTTTTCTGACAAAAAAATGTTGCTTTTTTTCTTTTTTCCCTGTGGAAAGTGCTGAAGATTATTTTTCAGTGTTGTTGAAATATTTCAGAAGAGAGAAAGAAAGAGAGAAAAGGAGGGTGGGGAAAAGCCACAATATTTTCTTACCATGTCAGTTAGTTAAAATCTAAACTGAAATCTGTCCTAAACAGAGCCTGGAGACTACTAAATCTATGGCTGCATCTGCCTCAGTCAACCCTGCACTGTAGGCAGGATATAACCAGTTTTATAAAGGAAGAGGTAGAAATATTCGAAAAACTGAAATTTTAAAGAGATTTGCATTAAAAATTCAAATTTGAATTAATAAATCCATTCACATGAAAGACATGAGAATTTTGCCTCCTCTTTACCTACAGCTCTGCTTTTGCTGGAACAGATTTTATTCTAGCACTTCTCAGCCGGGGCGTGGGGGCTGTTCCCCAAGGTGGGACATATGACAACATCTGTACCAGCAGAGGAGGTTAATTCTGCAGCAAGGAGGGACTGTCTGCAGTCCCCGATGGGCTACGGTGCTTCATGAGAGCCCCTGGTGAAGGGGACAGCTGGTGCCCTGCGGAAGGCTCTCTGTCCTGGTATCATCTGCTGGGTGAGACGTACGTAAATGGAGGGTAAAAACCCTAGTGGGTTCAAGGAGAAAGACCGTACAGCAAGGCTGAGCATGGAGATTCATGGTGATTTATCCTTCTAGAGCAATTTTCAGAAAGCCCAGAGTCAGTTCATTAAATCCACCCTCTGCAAGCACACACACACACACACATGATAATGCAAGCCCCAGGCACGCAGCCTTGCTGGCAAGCACTGAGCTGAAAGCATGGTGCCTTTCTTGTGTTTGAGAGCATTTCTTTCTTTCTGGTTCTGCCTCCCATTGCCTCCCACCACCTCCCTAGACAGGGAGAGCTCTTGAGGGGTCACTGCCTGTATCTAGGGATGCAGAAACTGCAGGAAACTCTTCATCAGCCAGCCGCTCTGATGTTGGCTGCCATGGCCCTGCTGCAGGGTGTGGGTGATTAAATTTTAAGTAACTTCTATTTGGCCAAATCATGAAGCACTTAGTGACGCCTTATTCATGTTGGAATAAGCTGGAGAATTACTATGGAAGGAATTCAGTATCAACCTGAACAGTACAATCCTTCTGTATAATTTCTACCAGAAAGCCTTTTTGCTTCCAGAAAGTTTTGACCAAAGTGGGGTGGGTTGACCCTGGCTGGATGCCAGGTGCCCA
>VYZW01046632.1:0-10771 GCA_013401315.1 Balaeniceps rex
GTTCGGGGCCGGGGCGCCCGGGGCCCCCGGAGTTCGGGCCCGGAGCTCGGGCCCGGGCGTGAGCGGGGCCGGTCCCGCCGGGACCCTGCGGCTGTGGTGGGGGCCGGGCCTGGCCTCCCCTCCCGCTGCCCCCGGGGAGCCCGGGCTGCGGGCAGCGTCTCCCGGGGCAGGCAGGCAGGCGGGCAGGCAGGTGTGCTTGCTGCTGGTGTTTGTCTCGGAGCGGCCCGGGCTGTGCCGCTGGTTTTGTGTCCGGCTTACCTACGGCTGCCTCTGAGGGGAAAGGCGGCGTTAGCTTTGTGGGTCTGGGTTCTTAGGTGCTAGGCCGGTGGCGTTCTGCTTCTCTGTCAGGCTGAGGGGGGACCTCATCGCCCTCTACAACTGCCTGAGAGGAGGGTGCAGTGAGGTGGGTGCTGGTCTCTTCTCCCAAGTAACAAGCGATAGGACGAGAGGCAATGGCCTCAAGTTGTGCCAGGGGAGGTTTAGATTGGATATGGGGAAAAACTTCTTCACAGAGAGGGTTGTCAAGCACTGGCACAGGCTTCCCGGGGAAGTGGTGGAGTCCCCATCCCTGGAGGTATTTAAAAGCCGGGCAGACGAGGTGCTTAGGGCCATGGTTTAGTGGCGGACTTGGCAGTGTTAGGTTAACGGTTGGACTTGATGATCTTAAAGTCTTTTCCAACCTACATGATTCTGTGATTCTATGTTTGCTGAAAATTTGTATTTCCGTTGAAATCCAGTTGACTTCAGGTTTTTACACTAGCCGGCTATCACAAGACATCAGCTGTGCCTAGCTCTAGGCGACCCTCAGATGTCACCTGCGGGATCATCTGTCGAGAAACAAGTGGTTTAAGCCCATTTAAACGACCCCGGGGGTCTGCCCGGCCACCGAGTGAGCCGTGAGCTCCTCTGCCGGGAGCTGCCGCCATGGAGGAGGTGGAGTCGCGCTTCCTGCACCTCCTGCAGCCCATCCGCGACCTCACCAAGAACTGGGAGGTGGATGTGGCCGCCCAGCTCGGGGAGTACCTGGAGGAGGTATGGGAGGGGCCTGCTGTCCCCTGCGCTGGGTTGGGGGGGTTGGGGGTGATGCCTTTGGCCCTGCCTGCGCCGGGGCGGGGGGGAGGCTTTCTGGCTGCACCCCGCAGCCCCCCAGTGCGCTGCCGCCACTTTGACCCTTCCCTCTGGCTGCGCTACCCTCAAATCCGCTCTGCGAATCAGCGTTTTGTTTTCCTTCTTTTGCGTGTTTCACAGCTGGATCAAATCTGCATTTCCTTTGACAATGGCAAAACCACCATGAACTTCATAGAAGCGGCCCTGTTGATCCAGGGCTCTGCCTGCATCTACAGTAGGAAGGTGAGGAAGCTGGTGGCGACTGCCGCGTCGTGGCCCCGGTCCTGTCGCCCTGCCCGTTCTGCGATCCCTCCGCCGGTGGTCCTGAGGCCAAGCTCCACAGGGGCTGCTTTGGGGAACTGGTTTTGAGAGACTTGAACGTAGTAATGACTACTGGAAGTGAAGGAATATAGATTTATAATTCTTAAACTCAATCACTTTATATGTTTTGGGGCTGGCAGCCTGGAAAAGAGCAAGAATTTTGCTGTTCAGCACTTTTCTTCTCTAGAGGGTGGAATACAAAAACCCTGCTTCCCCAAATCTGGCCTCAGAATGGCTCAGACAGTGAAAAGAACGACGAGATTATCAAGGAATTGAACTCTCGCTGCCTGGAGATGAGAGGAGGGTGGTGGTTCATCCCGGCATCAGCCGAAGTAGCTTTTCTGAGAGCTGGTTTCTCCTTCTCCAAGCATCTGGCCCCTGTCTTGCAGGTGGAGTATCTCTACTCGCTGGTCTACCAGACACTTGACTTCATCTCCAATAAAAAGTAAGTAGAGCCCCCACGCCGGGGAGGCAGCTTTGCCGGGGGCTCAGGGCTGCCGTCTTCCAGCGCGCCTTCACTGCCTTGGCAGAAAACGCTGCCACGTGCTTCTGCCTCGCTGCTCTTGCCCTCTGCGTTGCAGTAAGGCCCGAGCCCTTCCCCGCTCTCTTTCCTGCCGAGGTTCGGTAGCTCCTGCACGCGAGCTATGCGTCCTCTTTTGGGGACGAGGCTGCGACTCGCCCCACCTGCAGTGGGAGCCTGTGGGAAGGTCTGTGATCCCGCTTCTGCTCACCACTCTGCTCCTAGGCAACCGT
This sequence comes from Balaeniceps rex, assembly GCA_013401315.1. Lineage (NCBI taxonomy): Eukaryota > Metazoa > Chordata > Aves > Pelecaniformes > Balaenicipitidae > Balaeniceps > Balaeniceps rex. The sequence continues at coordinate 2,182 of VYZW01046632.1, forward strand.
CTCTTTAAAAAAACCCAAACAAACCTATTGCGGCATCAGTCTCCAGCCCCGTAAAGAGTTCTCTGAAGCAGAAGGATTTTTGTGGCTGCAGGAAAGTCCACGGGTGGGACTTGCTTCAGCCCAGAGGGCCTGGGGCGATGCTCATCTCCATGCATCTTCCAGTGGCATCATCCTGCGGTTTCCTTGCCGCAGCACTTTGCTGTTGCGCAAGGAGAGGGCAGTGCCCGGCATCCCACAGAGTAAATCTTAGCAGGCAAGAAATTGTCTTGTGTGGCAAAGCAGCTTGTGATTTATTTTCCCCTTTATTGCTGAAAGCGGGGCTCTGCCCTTGCAGCTGCAGTTCTCGAGCTGCCTTGCGTAACTTGCCTGTTCCCAGCCTGGTGCCGGCTCTGAACACGCTCTCCGCTGAGGAGAGGTCAGCTAACGGCACCCTCCTGCCCACGCTCAGACTGGGGATTTGGGGAACGACGAGGTTTTTGTGCTGCACCTCGCTCCAAACAACTGCTTGGCTCCGACCACGCAAATGAGCTTTCCGAGGGAACCGTCCTGCCTTTGCTTGCCCAGCCGTGAGCCCGGCTTGTAGGAAACGTTGCCGGTTGTTCAGGGAGGTTGAGGCAGAGGACCTGAAAGATCCTCAGCTTGGGCTGGAGCAACGTGAAGCTGCTGCGGAGGTTTCTGAACGTCTCCGACAATCGTTTCTGTGCTGTGGGATTGAAGTGAAACGTTCCCTCCTGTTTCTGTAACCGAGCTTCCAAGCTGGAGTTGGCAGGATGGTTTTGTTCCAGATGGGATTTGTCAGGCAGGCCGGGTCCCCTCTTCCCACAAGCCCCAATTCCTTTGCAGCCCCCCACCGCCTTCCTGGGCAGGCGCAGAGGAGCGCTCAGAGCGCATTGGCTTGCTCTCGTCAGGGCAGCGTGCTGATGGCACGGCTGTCCGGCGGTGCTGACGGTCGCGCCGTCACCTCTCCGTGCTGTCCGTAGCGCCGTGGGATGCTCCCGCTTAGAGACGCCGCAGCGGGGTTGGAGGGAACCTGCCGCTGCTTCGCTCCAGCCCTTCGCCGCTGCCCTGGGCAGACCCTGACCGCGTGTTTTGCTCCCTGACTCAGGCGGGAAAAACAGCCCAGCTCCGTGGGGCAGGATGGCAAAGACGCCGACGCGAGCTTTAGGGAAGAGGAGGAGGAGGTGAGAGGGGCGTATGGGGAGCGGAGCGCTCGGCGGCTCCTGTGCGCAGCCACAGCCGCCGGGCTGCGAGGGTACGAGGGGGCTGCAGGCAGTGGGGGGTGCCCCCAGCAGTCCCCCCTTTCTGACCGGCGCTGTGGCTGCCGTCTCCTGCGCACGCTCTCTTGCTCTTCCCTAGCCGGGGGGGGACATTTAGCCCCACATCTCCCCGCTCCGCCCTGGGCACGGCAGGAGCGCTCGGTGAGCTTTTTGTCACGACAGTGCTGGCCTCCGAGGGACGTGACCGGCCACCTCGCAGCCCTCCTGGAGAAGAGCTAGCCCCCGTGCAGCGTGTGGGGACCTCCCTCCATCCACCCCGGGGGCTTAGCCTTCCTTCTCTTAACCCTTACCTTGGGCTGTCTGTCGGGACTCTGTCCCCCAGGGGTGCAGCAGCTGCCTGGGCTGAGCCGAGCAGAGGCCAGGGAGTGAGCGGGCCCTTCCTGTGGGAGCGGGCGCCTTTTTCTGTTCCTTCCTGGCTTTCCTCCTGCCCGTGGGGTGCTGCCCTCGCAGTGCTGCCCACTCCAGCGCTGCTCCTGTCCTGCTACAGCAGCTCAAAAGCTGCAGCTCTGCTGGGTCTGTCCCGGCTGTGGGAGCGCCCCGTGTCTGCCCCCCCGCTCCGGTTAGGGTCCCTCGGTGGCGGTGCGGCCCGGCAGGCCGAGCCGGGGTGACCGCTGATGGGGGTCTCTCAGCAGTTCCTCTCCCTGGACGACATCAGTGACGGCAGCCAGGCGAACGTGGATATGAAGAAGGATCATCAGCCCAACGTAAGAGAAGCCTTTTTCCTCTTTTTCTGTCCTACCCCGTGTCAGGGTTTCCCCAGATGAATCCCACGGACCTCCCGGGGCCAGCTGCCATCCCAGCCAGGCTCTGTGGGGACGGTGCCGCCCGGGCAGTGCTGTGCCATGCTGGGCACCTTCCCCAGGGTCCATCCTGGCCCGCTGCCCTCCCTCTGCCTTGCCTTTGCAGGCTGTGAACATTGTTCCCCTGACTCCGATGTCTTTGGTCCCCCCCGAAGAGGCTGAGAAGAGAGACAACCCTCTGTTCAGGTGAAAGCCCCCCTCCCCATGCCCCTCGGCCGCCGCTGTGGGTTTAGCTGGGCCCCCTCCCCGTTGCTGTAGCAGGGTCTGGCTTTCCCCGTGCCTTAGCCGAGGAAGTAGCGCTTTCCCAGTTCAGACGGGACAGCAGGAGGGTAGGATAATCCCGCAGGCCCTGTAGAGCTGGGAAGCGTGGAGTCCTCTGGTGAAGGCAGGGTCCCCGCGGGAAGGACAAGCCGGGGCTGTGCTGGGAAATCCAGGAAGGATTTGCTGGCCCGGAGAAGCTGAGAGTGGCTGGCGGGAGGGCTGGGGCTGATCCCCGCCTAGAGCAGGGGTCTTTGGCTTTGGGGACACCCCAGCGGGGTTCCCCCCGAGGCAGGCCAGTGCGTCCCCTCCCCGGGCTCCCAGCGGGACAGGGCAGAGCCTGGTCTCGGGGGTCCCCTGACCTTTTTTTTGCCTTCAGCCGGAAAGGGGAGATCCTCGCCAGCCGGAAGGATTTCCGGATGAACACGTGCACCCCTCACGCCACCGGAGCCTTCCTGCTGGAGCTGGCGGGCCTCTCCCCCACCTGCCTGCAGGAGCGGCAGCGCCGAGGGAGCCCCGGCAGAGCGGCGGGTACGGGGGGCTTGGGGCGCGGATCGCTGTGGAGCTGCTGGCCGGGAGGCAGCACTGGGGGGTGGCACCCCGGGGTGCTCTGCCGACCGCTTGCCTCCAGAGAGCCCAGCTCCCTGGGGCCGGGGGGACGTGACTGCGGCTTTCCCCTGCTGCCTGCCTGCAGCAAAACTGTGGTGCCTGCCAGAGCAGGGTCCCTCGTTGCCGGAGATGATCAGGTGCTGGGCAGGGTGCTGACGCCGGCGGCTGCCCCCTGCCCGCTCCCTGGCTGTGTGCGGGAGGCTGCCCGCGGCCATCAGCCTCGCCGGGGCTGGTGGGAAGGGGCAGCACCGAGGCTGCTGTGTGCCAGCACCGGTGGCTGGGGCTCCGGCGGGCAGGGGCGGTGTGGGGGCCTGCCTGCCGCGGCGGCTGGTGACCTCTCGCCTCTGTCACCTCGGCAGGAGCACCGTCCTGCCTCCTCGGCAGCGAGAGGGAGCGCGTTAGCACCGGCGGGGCTCCCGTCCAGGCACTGAGCTTCTCGGAAGACGAAGGTGAGATGCACGTGGTCGGCGGGCTGAGGGGAGATACGTCCGCTTGTCCTTCCTGCCTGTATGTCTGGCTGGGCTGGGCAGGGTTGTGTGCCGCTGTGCGGGATGCTCCTGCCCTCTGTTATATCGAGGCAGTCTGGGCCCCTCGGCAGCTTCAGCTGTCCCCTTGGCCACGACCAGGGAAACTCCCCAGGGGAACCCCTTGATAGATGGGGTGGAAATGGGGGATCCCAGAGGCTTTTACAGCATTTGACCATGTAGTTTCCCCTGCCAGGTGCTGCAGGACCAGATGATGACAACGGCAGAGGGGACGACATGCCCGGGGCCCCAGAGGACGATGCAGAAATGATTCCGGCTGCTAAGGAACACGTCGAGGCACAGAGGGTAGGTGTGGGCAGGGGCTCGTGGGGGCAGTGCCGCCACCTCGCTCCTTCCCCGGAGCCCCGGTGCCCCGCGCTTCGCTGCCTGGTGCTGCGGGAAACTCACCGGCTCGTTCTGTGTCTGCCAGAGCGCGCCCCGGGCGAAGGGGTATGTTCTGCGGGAGCGAGCCCCGGCCGAGGACCCCAAAGCCCACATCAAGGTAGGGGGGCCCAGGGCCGGGGAGCCTCTCTGAGCCCATGTGGGACAGGACATCCCTGCCCTCCCCACTGCGCTCCGTGCCGTGCTGGCACGGGTGGTGGGGTGACCCGCTGAGCCAGGCGGCTCCCTGCTCCCCCCTCGGCGTGCCGCAGGGACCTTGGCCAGGAGCAGAGCGGCCCAGAGCTTTGCCGGCTTCATCCGTGCTCACTCCTCTGCCAGGAGATGCTGGATCCGTGGCAAAGCCTCGACCCCTTCGGTGACTCCGAGGACAAGCCATTTAAGAAAGGTATTTGAGGTAGAGCTGGGGAAGAGGGACTGCTCCCCGGGTTTCAGTTTGCCCTGGACAGGGCCCGGCTGCGCAGGGGCAGCAAGGCTCCGTTTCCCAGCCACTTGTCCTTCGGTGTCCCCAGGGCCAGGGCGGGTCTTTCCCAGCCCTGTGATGGGCAGAGGGGCCTGGAGAGCGGCAGCTGCCCCGTCCCGGAGCCTTGGGGGTGGCTGGGCTGCGCTTAGAGCAGCGGCACGGGACTCTCCCCATGCCACCCAGTGCCACTTGCGCTGGGGGCCTGGCAGCCCCGGCCCAGCAGGGCTGCTGATCTCTGCCTGCCTCCAGGGAGACCCTTCCTGGTGCCGCACGGCCTGGACGACGTGGTCGGTGGCAAGCGGAAGAGGAAGGGACCGAGGAAGCTCCAGGACTTCATGAAATGGTTCTCTGCAGCCTGTGAGTGTCGTGGCCACGGTGTTTCCTGCAGGATCCTGCCGTGATCTGGCCAGTCTTGCAGCAGATCCTTTTCTGCTGGGAAATGCCTTGCCCAAACCCCTCTGCCGTGGGTGCTCTGGTCCTGGCCGGCCCTGTTCAGCAGCGGCTTTGGTCCTGCAGCTGGTGTCTGCTCTGGTCTTCCTGGAGCTGCCCAGGCAACTCCATCCCATGTACCGAGTGGGATGCGAATCACCTTTGAAGGCCCAGGATCTCCTCACCTGGGCTTGTACCTTAACCAAGGCACCGAGGAGAAGGGGGCAAATTATCCGAGAGGGAAGCAGCCGGCCAGAGCTCTCTGCCTCGGCGCGGCGTTAAACAGGACGTGTTCGCAGCAGGCGCAGAGAAAGCATCGAGTAATGGCAGCCTAAACATAGGGGCGGGTGGGTTGTGCTGCGAGGGGTCGCTGCAGGGGGAGGAGGAGAAGTGGGAGTGGGAGTCCCCCCGCTCCTGTGCTGCTGAGGTGGCCTCCGCTGTGCCCCTCGCTCCCCCTCCGAAGGTGGAGCTGCGCTTTCCCCGGGTGGGCCAGGCTGCATTGGACCCTGGGAACTGGAGCTGTTGGTGGCTGTCCCGGGCAGGGCCAGGACGCCTCTGGGGGAAGGAGGTGGCTCTGGAGGTGACAACCGGCTTGTGGCACGCTGTGACGGTGTGGAAGCGGTCGGTGGTGCCGTCACCGGAGGCCTCACACGCCTGTTCTCCCTGACGGCTTCCCCGGGAGCGTTCAGGGGGTTGGCACCTCCGACTGTTCATAACTTTGATCCTCTCTGGTTCCCCCAGATGACAACGTCGCCGACAGCAGGAAAACCAAGAGGAAAGGGCCGACGTTTGCAGGTGAGCGGGATGCGCTGCCATTTTGCCCCCAGCCTGCGGCTCTCGCCACCCCACCGCCAGCTGGGGCTGAGTGGAGGCAAAGGTGCTGCCCCGGCACCGTGCCGCTGCCGTGCCCCGTGCCGTACGGCCTCCCTGGGTGGGCTTTGGGCTGGAAAGCAGCAGGGTTCCTTGCTGGGGAGCAGAGACTGAGGCAAATACCCAGGAGGTAACCCCAAAACCGTGCGAGGGGAGCCCGGGAAGGCACCCCGACAGCCTCGGCGTGCCAGGGCGGGGGGCTTCACTGGGGGCTGGAGGAGCCGAGGCCCCCCTGCCCCGAGGGGGCCAAGGGGGAGCGCCCCCAGGCCTGTGCACCCCATCTCTCCGCAGACCTGGAGGTGCTGTACTGGAAGCAGCTGAAGGAGCGGATGGCGGCGCAGAGGAAGCTGCAGAGCCGGGCGGTGAGTGGGCGCGGGGCCAGGGGGAGCTGGGCTCGCCGGGACCCCTGCCCGCCCTCAGGCGGGGGGCACCCTGGGGCGGGAGGGGGCTTCTGGCCTGGTGCCTGCATCCCCCTGGGCGCTGGGGGGCTCAGGCAGGGGGGGCTCAGGGCCGTTCCCTACCAGGGGCCGCTGTGGACGCTGCCGCCGCCGTGTGAGGAGAAGCTGGATCTGCTGGAGGAGGAACGCGGGGCTGACTGCCACGAAGGAGCAGGTACTTCTGCACCCCAGGTGCCCCCTGTCCCCCAGGTGGGGTGGCGGCGGCTGGGCAGCCCTTGTCGAGGTGGGGCCGGCCCCGGGGGGCTGGTGGGCCCCGGGGGGGCTCTGAGCAGTGGGTCTCCCCTCCCGGCAGATGACTTTGCGGAACACGAGGACATCCAGCCCGAGGACCCGGAGGAGCTTGAGGAAGGAGCCCTGGGTGAGCGGGCAAGCGCGCGCCCCTCGGCACAAGCCCTGCGGCCTCGGTGCCAGGGCCAGGACATGCCGTGAGCCGGGGCACCGCCCCCGCACCCCATCCCAACCGCCCCCGCCCCGTCCGTCCTTGGGAGTGTCCCAGGTCCCCGCTCGGCGGGAGGGGGTGGCTGCGCGGTGTCACTGCTGGTGACGCTCTGCCCCCCCGCAGGCCCCCGCGACCTGGGCTCGCTGGGCTACGAGGAGCTGGTGCGCAGGAACGTGGTAGGTGCCCGCGGCAGTGGGATGGCGTGGGGACAGGGCAGGGCTGTGCCGCTGGTGGCGGGAGGCTCCAGCCCAGGGTGGGTGCAAGGCGGGGGAGGCAGCAGGGGGGTTCGGGTGCCCCCACTTCCCCTCTCTCCTCCCTCCCTGCAGGAGCTGTTCATCGCTGACTCCCAGAAGTACGCACAGGAGACAGAGCTGTCCCAGCACATCCGCCGCTGGGAGGAGAGGATGGGGCCACTGCTGCAGGAACAGGCAGGCACCCGCACGGGCAGGGGGCCGGGGGGGTAGGGGGGCTGGCAGCCCCCTTCCCTGCACCTGAACCCGCTCTGCCCGCAGGAGGAGCGAGCCGCCTTCGACATCCACGGCTACGGGGACGCGCTGGCGGGCAGCTGCGGGCGCCTGGGCGAGTGGCGGTCCTTCGCCAGCCTGGTGGCGGGGCAGCCCCCCTTCGAGGTGTGCCGCTACATGCTGGCCTCGCTCCAGCTGGTAAGCGCCAGGGGCGGCGGCGGGGTGGGGGTCTCCCTGGGCTCCCCTGGGACCCCTCAGCCCACCCACCGCTCGCCCCCTTCCTCTCCCCAGGCCAACGACTATGTGGTGGAGCTGGCGCAGGGCCCGGGGCTGGAGGAGGCACTGGACACCATGCGGCTGCGGCTCCTCACCCACCGGCGGGCGCACGACCGCTTCCGCACCTTCCAGCCCCCCTCCGCCTGCCCCTGAGCAAGCACCCCCCCCGTATGACCCCCCCAGACCCCTCAGCAATAAACCCCTACTTTGGTAAAAGCTCTGTTGTTGGGTGGCCGGGCAGCCAAGTTCTGCAGAGTCTGGGGGAGGTAAAAGCCCCTTCCCTTGGGGCTGGCACCCTCCCTCCCCCCGGGCTAGTGCTAGGGGGGTGCGGGGCCCCTCTGCCACCTAGCTGGGCCTGCAGGAGGCAATTTTGGGGGCACAGGGTCCCTCCATCGCCTAGCCAGGCCCGCAGGAGGCAATTTTGGGGGCACAGGGTCCCTCCATCGCCTACCCAGGCCCGCAGGAGGCAATTTTGGGGGCACAGGGTCCCTCCATCGCCTACCCAGGCCCGCAGGAGGCAATTTTGGGGGCACAGGGTCCCTCCATCGCCTACCCAGGCCCACAGGAGGCAATTTTGGGGGCGCAGGGTCCCTCCATTGCCTACTTGGGCCTGCACGAGACGATTCTGGGGGCACGGGGTCCCTCCGTTGCCTACTCAAGCCCACAGGAGGCGATTTTGGGGGCACGGGGTCCTTCCGTTGCCTACTCAGGCCCCCAGGAGGCGATTTTGGGGGCGCAGAGGCGTTTATTGCCCTCAGTCGAGAAGCGGCTCGTAGGTCTCCATGTGCCGGCGGACGCTCTGGGCGATCTGGGCGTCCGTCTTGCTGCGCCCGTAGTAGTCGAGGAAGAGCCCGTCGGGGCCCAGGAGGTAGATGAGGACGGTGTGGTCCACGATATAGTCGCCGTCCTCGTCCTTGGGGCCGGCGCTGGCGTAGACGCGGTAGGCGCTGCTGGCTGCCCGCACCTCCTCGGGGCTGCCGGTCAGCCCCAGCAGGCGGGGGTGGAAGTCCCGGACGTAGCGCCCCACGGCCGCCACGTCGTCGCGCTCGGGGTCGACGGTGATGAAGAGGGGCTGGACGGGAGGCAGGCCCGGCTCCTGCTCCAGCAGCGCCACGGCCCGGCTCAGCTTCTCCAGCTCCTCGGGGCAGATGTCGGGGCAGTGGGTGAAGCCGAAGTAGAGCAGCACCCACTGCCCGCGGAAGTCGGCCTTGCACCGCCGCCGCCCCGCCTGGTCCAGCAGCTGGAAGTCGCCCTGCCCCAGCGCCAGCGCCCGCAGCTCCGCCTGCCGCCGCGCCCGCCGCCGCCGCGCCTTCTCCTCCCGCAG
>VYZW01046644.1:0-51167 GCA_013401315.1 Balaeniceps rex
ATTTGCCTGCTGCACAAGGACAGCCAACCCTCTTCAGCACCGTGAAACCTACACATCTGTATTATCAAGGATATATAACAGGAATGAAAATACATTTAACTGAAGACTGGGTACGAGACAAACTTCTCCTGAGGTGTCTAATGATCTATCATTAGAATGGCTACCATACCTCCATCTAGTCAGCCTCTTCTGAAGTTAATACCCACGGACAAATGACAAGTTTTCTTTTCCTGTATTTGCCCTTTTTCTGAACTGTCTTTTCACTTCCAGCACTTTCCACTTCTGGCCGCAGTGTTTAATTCCATCAGTAAAGTCATTGAGTCATTTCATTATTCACTTCCTTTCACATTAACGTAGATGACCCACCAAACCTGCCTCTCCCCAACTTGGCGTGGCACCTCTCAAAGAGATGAGAAGTTCCTGCAGAAATCTCACTCCAGCATTTCTGATTTGGCACACTTAGGTGAATTCAACTACTGGCTTGTGTAATAAAAGCAATTAAATCCCTTGACACAAGCAGAGTTGGAGGCCATACAGGCATTTCTGAGGCACTGTCCGGCAGGTTGTTTGTATAACATTAAGTGTTATGAAAGCACAAATACTTGTTGCCTATGGAGCTTATGTTACAATATCCCTATAGGGTACAGGAAACGTGGGTGCATGGCGTCCTGAGCAAGTGACTCCCACCGGAGGAGCGCGTGTCTACTTTTGAAAACATTACTTTCTATTTCAGTTTGAGGACAGCTTTGCTGGTTTTCGTTGTTGTTGCTATAGCTGACTGATCCTATACTCTGGTGATATATTATTCTCCCTCGCCTGCCTTCACCAACCACTGTATGCCTGTCAAAAGTGTTAGAATCAGTTGGCACAGTTGCATCATGAGTGGGAACAAGCCAGGTCTCTTGGAAATCCTATGAATTTTCATAGCGTGAACAAGTTTGCTACAGAACCTGGCTGAAATTTTAGTGCTTTTCAAGACATTGAAAAAATCAGTCAGCAGTTAACAGGTCTGAATTATTGAGTCTGGAGGTAAAAAAACCCACCCAATTACAAAAAAGCAGTCAGTCACAGAGGACAATTGTGAATTCTGCAAAAGCAATCGGAACATTTAATAGACTTTTTAAAAGCACCAATGAAGTCACAAAGTCCTCAGACATTGAATTAAAATATCCACAATAGCCTGTTCCGAAATGGATCCTGGGATGTTTTAGAAGTTGAATAAATGGCAGACTTCGTACGCAGTGCCAAGTCTTCAATTCCAACTTTTAGTTGCTTCACTTCAATATTGTCTAAACTTACCTTTTTTCTGTGTGTTGAGATTTAGAAATGATATTGCTGTGCTGACAAGAACTGTTATTAGGTGCTGAAAAATTCAATCATGCAGAAGGGAGTGGGGTGGGGGGAAATGTATGCCAGATTATTTATTATCTCTCTATAGGAGCCCTGTATTTTGTCAAGGCAGCATCCTAAGGAAAATTGCATTGTAGTTATAAAGACAAGGCAAAAATGGAAAATTCAGTTAAAAATCTGGAAATTCTGATAATAGCTCTTCATTCAGTCTAGTTTAATTCAGCTACATATCTTCAATATATGCCAATCTAATTAAGAACTGGTGAACAGCTATTAATAGAAATATCTTGGATGCTAATAATGTGGGCTCTATGCCCCTGCCTAGCAAAGCTGATATGTTAGAAGTAATAGGAGCATTAGTGTTAGAGAGCTGCCACGCTTGCAAAGGCGGGTGAATGACTCCATGTGGGTAGGATCTTCCTATCCAAGAGCCCCTGTAAGTATTAAGAGTGCCCCTCTGCCTACATGATGCGAGGATTGTCATTTATATTTCCCAAGTGGTTCAAAGGATGACTGGTCTTCAAAAAACACAGATGGGAAGGATTTTATCCAGAAAGAGAAGCGGTGTGTGAAACAGCATCTAATAGCTATCATCTCCTCCACCCCTACACATGACCCTTTTTAACTGTTACAGCCCTTTGAGCTCAGTTCTAAAAGAAATAGAGTCACAGCCTCTATCAGAGAAAGCCGAGCAGAGACTAAGCACATTGCAGAGCGGGACTGGAGGCATCCTGTCCAGAGGCAGGTTCTAAGGCATTGCCAAAAATGTTGAGTGCAGCAGACGTGCCTACCAGTCCAGTCAGGATGGAGAGAGAATGTCTTCTCAAAGCTGGTACCACAGCCTGGTGCTGCAGAAACGCAGCATCTTAGAAGGAAGAAGAGAGGAAGGTGATCATCACAAAGCTTTAATGGATTTTCCTGTCATCATGTGCCAGACTTGCATCTCCATGATTAGACAGATGCTGTGAAGAGAGGAAGGGAACTCAGTGAGACTAAATTATTAGGTCAACTGAACAGAAAATCAGACACAACACAGACCGAAACCCCTATGGTTCCTTTCTCTGCGCTGGTTATCTAAACATAAGACATCAAAATCTGCCTTTCTGTTCTTTGGCTTTGATTTTTTTGCTGTTTTTATACACAATATCACAAATTACAATGGAATAAAAACAAGTCCAAAAAGGCTGCTTATTCAAGTTTTACAATAATAAGTGGGTTTTTTTGACAAAATTGGGAAATTTTGCAGGAAGGTATAAAATTCCATCAGTGCTTTCACTGGGAAATTACATTTCACTGTGATACATTCAAATCATTTTGTTTCGATAGAATAATTTTAGCTACTATTATGACAAGCAGAAATAAGAGCAAAATGTTCTAAATTACCATTATGAAGCATTTCAAGAAAGCCATTTCAATGTTTCAGGAACAAAAAATTTCCCAAACTTCAGCTAGTATTTAATTTTGACTTCTAGTGCTGGTTTGAAAATAAAATTGTAAGTTTCCTGCTGAATGAAAATTCCATTTTCTGACCAGCCACCTTCAGTAATAGGATTTCAAACGTAATTCGGAGGAATGCAATGGTCCTACTTTCACACACTGCTGTGGGGCACTGCTCCAGTTGTCTCTTGGCCTATTACCTTGCCAGAACCTCCTCTTCTTCTCGCAGGGCAAGCACCAAAGAATATTTAATGGGCAACAGCAGTGAGCTGCACACAGCACATCAGCCCGCAGTAATAGCCAGGAGAGGTCTTGGTCACTTTAAAATGTTACAAAGCCAGGTTCAGGCAAATCTAATAAACCAAAGAAAAGGAAACCTGTTTCATAGAGAACTAAAAGGGAAGAAAAGAAAAGGAAATAGAGTTAAGGGAACCAACTTACGCATTGCAGACTTTGGTGTGTATTACACAAAATTTGCAGAGACAGAATGGGTCACAAATATATTTTCCCTGTGTTTGATAACTTAAATAACTCAGTCTTATACCTTCCACTAATGTTTTTTTTAAAGTTATTTGTATCTGAGAAAGAGAGGAGCGAGACACCCCTAGGAACTTTAGTTTGTGTGCACAGGCACCCCTTTACCCACATCCTTGGTGTGCATTTCCTTCCTAAGCAAACGCTGCTTTTCTGGGAGGGTGAGTGCCTTATGGGAAGGCACTTTGGAAAGGTTTTTTTCCGCAGAGAACAAACCAGACAGGTATTTCTGTGGTCCCTTCTGGCCTGCACAAGCTCACCACCTCGACCTGGGCAGTGGTGGGAGCAATGGACATAAAGCACCCTGGGGATTCACATTAAGAGGTTTATTTGAGGAATCCGTTCCCCTCCAACATGCTCAAGGGTTTGCAGAGTCTGAGGGCATTTAAATGTTCTTTTTTTTCACTTACTGATAAAATTCACATTTCAAAACAGTCCTTCCTCAGCTGGGGATAACATGGAGGGTTCCAGAGGTGAGGTTTGCACACTGCAAATATCTTGAGCAAATTTGCCCAAGAGAAAGGGGAGAGTACAGCACGGACATGAAGAAGCTGTGATGGACAGCTCTGCACTGGGGCAGCGCCAAGGCGTGTTGTTCCACTCCAGCCACTGGCCATCATGAGAAAACCAACTTGGATTCAAATGGACTGGGACCCAAACGGGTCTTCTCGGTGCCACACACAGCCCTGTGCAGGGAGAGATGTACAAAAGGGAGGTCTTGTCTGCTCCTCCACTTTCTCTGCTATCCCATGGTATAAAAGCCAAAAAGTGCTGTCTGGTGACTTCTGCCACCTCCAGAGAGAGACCAATGTGTTGCCTGGCCCTTCAAGTGGGCTGCATGCAATGAAGTCAAAATGATACCATTTGGGGGGACCAGAGAGGTTGTTAGCAGCTAAGAGGCTGCTAGTGTGACCTTTACCAGCACACATGGTGTCCTTCTGTCCCTATCCTGCCTCTGTATCAAACCACCCCTTCCATGCAGCAAGGAGCAAGGTCCTTCAGCCTGACTCCTTACACTGGGAGCAAAACCTACGGGGTTGTCTAAGGCATCACAAGTTTCCTGTGCTTTCTGTCTCCTCACTGAGTTACATCTGAGTTAAAATGGGTAGGAAATGGGGGGGTAAAGTTAAAGGGTCTGAAAGAGGCCACAAGCATAAACCTGGGGACAGCAGAAAAGAACGAACGGTCAAATGCCTTTTTGGAGAGATTGCAGAGACGGCAGCGCTGCACTGAACGCTGCTTTCAGCAGTGGGGCACATTGCCAGGATGTGACCAGGGCGTGCATCTGAGCGGTTCTGAGTCCTGTCTGTGCCTTTCCTGGTGTGAAAGACATGCTCCTTCTGCAGGCTGTGCAATAGGGACGATTTCATTTGCTTTTTGTAGGCATCTGTCCTAAATATCTGCCAGAATGCACAGATACAATGTTGACAAGTCAACCATCAGCAGGGTTTTATTTCTTAGCCTCTCTTTAATTGCAGTGTTAACTTGTCGAATACCACAACACTGCTTTCCCATGACCTTTGCTGTTACCCAGAGACTTCAGGGCAAGTTGGATTGCTTCTCGTGTTCAGCAGCAGCTGTGGGGAGCAGCCGATTGCGTTAGGCAATCTGCAACCAGAGGGACTGACTCAAAAGCACTAACTGAAGTGTGAAGTTTGCCTTCCCCTTTCCTCTTAATCAGCCCTTCACATTTAAAACTCCTGTAACTACTTTGATGCCACCATACGGGGGGGAAAGCTGAGTGAATACAAGTTATGGCATATTCATTAATAATGAATATTCATTAAGTGGGCTGTAGCTAGTGTTAATGTGCTCCTGTTTGGGAGCGTCTCATCAGCATGACAGAAGGCTCTTTAAGAAGCAGCATTATTTTTAGGGGACAAAGTATCTGGGAGAAATGAACAGTTGTCTTAAAGGCCAGAACATGTTATACACATCCAGGTCCTGTTGGGAGATTTTCTTCCAGGGGATATGTGTATCTTCCATGTCCATTAGGTCAAATTCTGGTCTGCTTGCATTCCCTGCTGATGCTTCACGTCTTAAGCATGCAAGCACACACAAAGCTAGTGCTGTTTCAGGCCATACAACAGTGCTGATTCAAAGCAAATCTTTTCTGTGGCCGTATCACAGCTCTGCTGGCTTTCGTGTGCATTCCTGTTCTGAGGGGGGGTCCAGTTCAAAAAATGAAAAGATCACCCCAAAGAAAATGTAAATTGTCCACCTGAGCCACAGTCAAAGATCCTTTTGAAATGATTGGAATTCTTTTATCCAACATTACCGATCTGTGCTTTTATTTTACGCTTTACATGAAAAAATCCACACATTAGGAATATTAACAATATGGGACAATAAAAATGTAGGAAAAAAAACCCAGAAGAAATTAATGGTTTCTAAGAGGGAGAGGAGAAAGCATCTTCAACCCTTCCAAAAACACTTTCTCTTGACAGATGAACGTGGCTGTCCTCTTCACACATTCCTCAAGGAGAGGCTGCCAGAGCCAGACATAGCCTGTATCTACTACACCACCCCTTGTCATCTCACTGCAACCTTTACCTTCATCTCTACCATGGGAGAAAATAATCACATTTTCCACAATTATAATGAAATACTCTGAGTTCAGAGCACTTCACAAGCAAACTACTAGGTATTATCTACATTGCATTAATAGGGCAATACAGACAGAAAGGCAGGGCTCTGTGCCAAAAGTAATGTGGTAAGCTGGTGATGGGACTGGAGAAGGACACCCACCCACAACCCTCCAAGCCTATGCTGCCATCAGCCTTCCGGGGCCAGTGTCCCCCAGCTGTCCCTGCAGTGGGCCAGGTGCTGACTTGGGTTGCCTGGTCCCAGTTTCCTTTTCAGGCTCTGGCCCAGCATACAAAGGAGCAGTACAGCCAAGCCAAGCCAAACTCTCTTGGCAGAAGCACAGTAAATATTCTTTCATCAATAACAAGTTGCAACATTTCCAAAATATTTCCCTTGCAGGCTTTTCACAGTCCTGTCTGTTGGAGATCTGGGGTTGATTTTGGGGCAGGATAGGTTTCTTTTTAAAAAGCAAAGGGCAGGTAAAGAACTACCCATGGTGGTGGAAACATGAGATCTGTCTTCTTGTTACACCAGGATACACACGGCAAAACACCTAGTATCATTATAACGCTTCATCTTTGAAGTGCAGCGATGTCTTTTAAGCAGAATTTCAAACCCTGGCACAGTCCGTTGAGCACTTCGGTATTCCCAAATACAGAAGAATACCAAGTGTTCAACCAGCCTCCATCCTTCAGATGAGAGCTAAATCCTGTTTGTGCTGCATGGTCATTCAGGAGTTCACAGAACACCTTGCCCTCAGGACATGATTTCACTCATCCTTTGGTTACTTATCCTTGTGCCCACAGCTACACAGTATATGTCACTCCTGGTTTCTTCCATTCATGAGGACATCCATGTAGTATCCTAGAAATGGTGGCACTTCAGTCGTGTAGCGTATTTATAACTTGGGAGATGCCTCTGGATCCTTCAGCACAAAAGGCAGAGGAATCTGAGCCTTCTGTCTTCACTGCTCTTCGAACTAGCTCATGCACACTTAGCAAACACAGGGTAATCTTCAAATATTTCAGTCTCAGGGCCACACAAGTGGGATGAGTTTGTGCAACAAGATCAATAAAACATACCCAACTGGTCTGAAAACTTTGGCTCGATTAGAGGGAAATGTACTCTCCCAGTTCAGCCTCTGATAAAAAGCAGGCTCCTTTATAACCTTCCCTGGGTGTTATGATAATCAACACCACAGCTCAGCTGTTAGTCTGTGATCAGGAGCTGCTTGGGATGGGAACAGCAGAGGATGCTTCAAGCCAAGGGATCAACACATCTATCTGGGGCAGTCGCAACACAGCCTACCAGTCCTATGTCTGGCTCATATCCATGCTACTCACCCCTGGCTCTCATAAGAGCTAAGTTCCATCTGCAAGCTTAAAAAAGGAAAAAACAAGCAAACTTTTTTCTCCCTCCATCAAATTCTGTCTAAGCAGACAGCTTTCAAAAGGCTCAGCATTTTCTGAGTTGCAGGTTCCCTTTATGTTTCTCACAAAGTGGTTGCCCACAGTCATCAGATCTGTTTGAAAACCTTTGCCTTCACCACTAGGAAATTAGAAGCACAATTGCATTTCCCCAGGGTTTCAGAATGGACTCCCTGGCTCACAAAATAGAGCATGAAAGAGGCAGGTTTATGTCTAAAATGCAGACAAATAAATGGTAGCTCACAGTGTGAGGATTTGTTTGCTTAGGAAAGACTCAGAATAAAAAAGGAAGACTTGAAAGGAAAGGGCAAATGTGATCCCTATTTTGTCCACCACATGGAACGTCTTTTCTTAATCCTTCGGCCATTTGAATATGACTGCTCCTGGAGGCTGCCAAGATCAGAGAGACGAAAAGGCAATCCTTCATGTAAGCACCAGCCCTCCACTTTAAAAGCTCCCTGTGCACTCTTTCAACTTATGTCCCCAATTATATTTTTTTAACATTTGAAAATGCTTTAGGACATCACGTGCCTATCTCACTTGTGTATAGTTCACACGTTATCACCTGCTTTCCCCTTTCCCTGTGGCTGTCCTCTCCCACTTTAAAACCTCACCTTTCTATGAAGATTAGCATAATAGTCATGTATGCCAAAGGGGAAAAGGTGGGAAGACAGAGGAGGTGCAGTCCTCTGGTACATGCTAGCTATATCCCAGCCTGACCTGTGACAGGTCCGTGCCCTGAGGTGCGTGGTCTAACTACAACACTTCTGCTACAGGGGAAACAGTCAAGTTGGGTGCACGCCTGTACCAGGGCTGTGTGCTGCAAACCACTGGTCCCTCACCATTGAGGCTCTGCTGGCTGCAGCCCAAGCCAAAAGCTGCTGCTGGGCTTCGTGACTTGAGCTCCAGATGGAGCTGGCAGAGCTGGAGAGAGGAGGCAGCAAGGACCACACAGCACCCAAGCAACCGTGGCTGTGGTGATGAAGATGGGGCAGTGAATCTCATGTGAAAGGATGAAGGGACAGTAGAAGACCATGCAGGGTAGGTTGGTTGGTTGGTTTTTTTCCGGGTGGGAACACATGAAGCCATATTCTGCCCATATAAAATGTGTGGATGGCTGGTGCAGGTGGCCTAGCTTCCAAATCACTCTGAAGATGATGACACTGTGTGGTCCATGCCACCTGTCAAGGAGACCCTGTGCTTAACTTGAGTGATGAATCCCACCCAAGGGGATTCCTGGAGCTACAAGGAACTGGGACAACAACTCAGCTTTCAGCTTTGTCCAGTGCATTGCATTTTGCACTCATAAGAACTCAGCTGGATGTTCATCTAGTCCCACACCCAAGCTCCTTTCTGTTTGTGGATGAAGCTAATAAGCCAGGCCTACTATAACAGCCAGCTAGCATCTCCTGATGAAGGCTAGATAGCTCCCCAAAGACCCAGGGGATGAGCTTCTGTACCTTGGGTTACCCAGTGTTGGGGCCTGTGGAAGAAACCAAAAGGTAATAAAGATACACCATTTAAAAAATCATATCTACATAATGAGTCCTGCAGCTGCTTTCTTTACCCAGAATGAGAAAGGCCCATATGACTGGGGAAAGCATTTAAAGCAATAAGAAGGCACTATTTCCTCCAAGTTGTTCACATAGACGTTAGCACTGCAGAGAGAGTTTGCAAATCATCACGTCCCGCTGCAGAGCAGCTCGCACAGCACAGTGCGTTGCACGGGCTGCCATCTTGGTCGCCCTTATTAAAAAATAAATCATGTACAGAAAGGGAGGAGCAGCTTTGTGCTGCTGTGTAAGGGCTCCTGATTAAGCACGCTGCTGCTTTTAATGACCCTCAAATCTGGCATTTTAATGCCTGGCAGGGATGTGGTGCTTTGATTTTACAGTATCAAGGGCACATGAAAAACAGACTCAGATGATTAAGTTTATCAGTATAACCTTTTGTTTCTCATTTCTTTGCAGAAAACCGCAGGGTTTAAGGCACAGAGAAGAGATAAAACTATGCTGGTATGTCCTCATTACCTCTAGCCTCTTCGTAGATCTTACATTCATGGCCTATTCACAACCAGTGACTACCAAATACCCATCTTTACCTGTGGATGGAGCCTGGGAAGGACTAATGAGAGCATTTTGAAGTGGGAAGGAGAAAGTTTAGTGCCTGTACCATTCCTTTGGCCTTGGTTTGTCCATTGCTATCTGGTAAGACTTGTGCTGGTCTTGCTACCTGCTAGAAACCCTGAAGAAGTGGGAAGATGCAATCCTTACTGCTTTCAATGCCCACCCTCCTGCCGCCTGAGCAAAATGCCAGGGATAAGCTTCATCTGGACATGGGGCAAGGGAGGGGAAGGGAGTAGCTGGTCTAGTGTCTCGTTCCCCTTCACCTACAGGAGCACTCAGTTAAGCCTTCAGGAGATGTGGCTGCAGGATGCCCTTAGAGAACCTTCTCACTCAGCAGGGCCCCTCGAGGGACATGGGAAGAGAAGGAGAAATGTGTAGGGCATTTCTGTTAGTAGGATAGCAGCAGTAAAGCTAGAGGGAATGCTCTCTGAATGCAAATTCATAGCAGCGAAATGTCTTAATTCCCACTGCCCCACAGCCTCTCCTCTCTGGTGGTACAGCCTTACCATGTGGTATATAATATATCTTCAGACTACAAGGTCAGGAGGAAATACTGCTATTATCTAGTCTGACTTTCTGTGTAATGCAGAACTGAGAACTTCCTGAGATTTCTCCCCATTTCAAGTACAGTTCCATTCTGAAAAATATCTACTCTCATTTTAAGAGATGCCAGCAACAGACAGCTGACAAGAACGTTACGCGTTTGCTCCAGTGATTACTTGCCATCACCATGAAAAACACAGTCTGTTTCTAGTCTGGTTTTGGCTTGGCTTGAATTTCCAGTGCCTGCATACAGGACTATGAAAAGGAAGTGCAAGTTTAGCAAAGATGCACATATCATGATTGCCTTTCTGAACATCTACAGCATGAAGAAAAGCTCTTTCGCTGGGCTTGTAACCCATTTTTCTCAAAGACCACATGCACCAGCCCTTCATAATGAATTCACCAAGAAGTTACACCCAGGTGGCATTTTCTACTCTCTATTTAGGTCTGTCACCGTAGTAAAGATTCCCTTTAAAGACCTGGTTCACAGAGGTTATTGCAGATGTCTGAACTTCAAACACTCTGACCTACCCATTAAAATTATAACCTTAGTGTATGTTCAATAAGGGCTAAGAGTGCTTTCAGTTCAATTAAGTCCCCGAGTTATATCACATTTTTAAAAAAATAATTCTAGGCATTTTGTTCATATTCTATTTTTTTTTTATTTGAGACCAACTTGGTTTAGATAAGAATATTAAAAATACATCTTTGTGATACTTTTCTCTCAACTTCCAACCTGAGTTAGCAACTCAGGTTATAGTGAACCCAAAGTGTCAGTTTTGGACTATCTCGGAAGATGGAGTAGATGCAATTACTTGCATTCTTTAAAACATGATTGATCTAATGCTGTCACAGGAGAACTCATGCTGGATTCTGATGGCACAGACTCTGCTGAAGTGAACCTAAAGTGTCACTCTGTGACTAAGATACATAACGAAAGGCAGAATAATTTTTTTTGAGCTTAGGTCAAAGATCCCTGATACCTCATGGAAAATTCTGAAACATGCTTGGAGATCATTTTGCTGACATACCATTTTCTATATTTTTCTGTCTATTTTAAGCACAATCCTGTGCTCTCTTTGCTATCGATAGCCTACATACTTATGCAATATCCTGGGCTGTGTATCCTGATACTTGGATGAAGAGGATCTTTCAAAGATTTGGACCTCCTCTGCTACCATTGAGTATTTAACCAGATTTCTGATCTTTTGGTAGACATGTAATTAGGGGACGTGTCTCGGAGGAGGGAGATAATAATTTCTATTGTTCATCAAAACCTGCTGACTAATTGACTGAAACCAAACCCTTTCAGGGAAGTATACTGATTTTGACGATAACCTTGGTCAGGCAAGATTTATTAACATCAGTGCAGAATTGATTCAAATGGGACACAAAGTTTTGCCCAACCCGAATAGGAAAGGGGCTGTTAACAAGATTAAGGATAGCAGTAAAGACTGTGAACCCAAATCTCCTGCAATCTAAGCAAATATCCTTACAACCAAGCACTTGGATAGTAGTGACAGTCTGTCTCTTTTCTACATTTCTCCTATTGGAGCTGTTCCCTTCTGTATTGTAAATAAAAAGTAGTGGGGAAAGCAGCAATTCTGCAGACTCAGATTTAGGACACTCACTCCCCAAGAATAGGGAAGAGTTTATATGTCAAATTTATATACCAGCATAACAGGAGACATGTAAAAGAAACCAACAACCATGCTGAAGTAGACATTTGTCACTTAGAAGCTGGATAAATTCACCTGAGGAATAAAACTAGAGAGAGAAATACATTCTGAAGCTGGAAACACACTTGGACCGAATCTCATCTCATGGACATGGCTTTATCCTGAGTATCTCGAGTCCTTTTCCTTTTGATCAGACGCTTCATAGTTACTGTCTCCAATTGCAGATCAAAAGGTTCTGATCTCCTAAAGAACAGAGTTTTCCCACAAGGTACACATCAGTACTGTCTGGGATGGAAAACAGCAGGGAACAAAGATCACAGCCCAAGCAGGGCAGCATAGTCCTAGCCCTTAGCCCCTGGTCCTGAGTTATAAATATGATAATAAAAGAAAACATGACAATAAAAAGAAATTTTAAAGTTTCCCCACCAAAGATGCCAAAGTAACACCTGTGTATAGGACAAAGGTGGCTGTGGAGCCCTGCAAGGCAGCAGAACCAGCACAAGAGCAGAGGGACATTTGACAGGGAGACCACAGCGATGTGGCATGCGTCTCAGGTTACCGAAGTCTACACGTATGACTGGTGGGTGAAGAACACTTCAATACTGCTTGCTGTGCATTGTCCCCATCTTCCCTCATGTCCACACCTAGTAAGGTAATCCATTCCCACTAGGCTCTTCCATCTACAAGAGAGGCTTGTCAGTGAGTTAGCAATAAAATAAATGTATTCCTGAACATTTTTAGAATGGAGTCATTGTTAAAGCCAGACTAATAGAAAAGAAAGTGTACAAAACTTGAAGGAGAAATTATCTGGGACCAAGTTCCCAGCAGCTCCGAGCTGAGTGAACAGACTGACCTCCGTGGATTTATACCAGTGCCAACAATCAGCTGCATACCGAACAATAAGGGTGAGAAGCACTTGTAAAAATATGCAAAGATGAAGAAAACACAGTTGTCCACAATTTGAAAAGAAATGAGAATTGTTTATGAAGTAGTAATTTGGTTCCCAAGCGGATCATGTTACGAAGCCTAAGGTCAACAAGTAGTTGTGAGCAGGTTTATCGGCTAATAAAATCACTGACGATAAGATCACTAAACTCCATTTATTAAAAATAAACTAGTGTCGCATTTGGCAGAATAAATGGCAGAAAGATTCAAAGCAAGGTAGCATGGCAGGGCTCATCAAGTCCATCTATGCACAGCAATGACAAGAGCAGACAGCAAATGTCTTTCTTAGCAACTTGTTTGCGTAATTGACCAAAAAAATATGGAAAACTGTTGAAAAGGAAGCTGGTGCAAGAAAATTAGAGAGGAACAAAATATAAAGACAAGAACACCTAAAAGGTCCTTGGATATATTTATAAAGGGGTGTCATACACACTGTTTATGCCTCCTCCACATATGGACTAATAAACTCACAGAGGGAACATCCACACTTCTAAAAGGATGTTGGGAAACTGCAGTGTCTTAAAGACATATCTTGAAAGAAAAGAGAAGCAGCTCAGGCTAACCAGTAATTTTCCAACAGCACAATCTCACATCTGAAACTATCTTTTCATAAGAAAAGTTTTCAACGCAAAATTGTAGCTTTAAATTAAATTTCTCTCAAAACCACACAGACTGAAGTATTTGAGTCATATCGAAACACTCCAGCTTGATGTTGCTCCAACAGGTTACCTGCATTTTGCAATACAGTTTAACTGAAGATGTGCTCTAGCCCAATTAATATAAATATCACAATCCATTATCTTTTGTGGAACAGAACTTCTGATTTCCGTTTATGCTATTTTCTTTATCAGAGAGAAACTTAAGATGTGATTTAAATGAAGGCAAGAAACAGGAACAGTGGAAACAGGCCCCATGCAAAAGACACTTTAAACCGGCAAACATAACAATTTCCAGTCCTTGGAGGCTTAAGTCCAAATACAGAATAAGATATTCTGGATGGTGAAAATAACTAAGCATTGGAGCATAATGTGAAGGGGGGTTAATATAGTATACCATCATCTGACCTTTGTAAGTGAAGATCAGATGTTTCATTAAAACGTATACTCCATTTCAATCACAAACTATCTGGCTCCAAGAAAAATAAGCTTCCTTGTGCAGGAGGCCAAACCAGGTAATTACAATGGCTTAAACTCAATGAAATGTGATGGCAGGATATGTATATCGTCAGGATATGTATGCTACCTCTTGATAGTAACAGCCCTTTGCTGGACCATTTTTGCTCATGGAGAGGATGAGGATTTTATCTGGGTGAAGAAGTAAGTGAATTTGGTACTGTGAGTGGAATATCGCTTGTGGGTTAACAAATGAGTGGGTATAAAAAGTTTTGGAAGATTTGCTTTGAACCAGACTCACTAGAAAGTTCAGACGTTGCTCTAAGACTTGTACAGCATGTCACTACTGCCAAGAAGTGGCACTACTACAACCAAGAAATTCAGCAAAAGTGGTTTTGCAGCTGGAGCGGCACCGCTTCTCTCTCACCACAGAGATGTGCAGGGCATGTGTCGTCCCAGCTCAGTGGGCACTGCGAAGGGGAGGTTTGAGGTAGCACTTACTTGATCAAACTGCTTCCCCCTAAATTAATTTCAATGTGTTTTTAAGGAGCATTCTTGAGGAGGGTTATTACACTGTAAAAAAACCTGGAGAGACATGCAGGCTTATAGGAGTGACGGAAGCTCTGGGAAACCCTCATGGCTAGTACTTCAGGTACTATAATCCAGTTCTGGGTTATCATAATAAAAAACCTTTTGCTCTGGTATCTCTGTCACTAGAGACTCTTAACTCTGTGAAATGGAGTGTGTGCTCTCATCAGGACTGGCAGAAGAAATGTGTTTCCACAGGGAGTTTGCCAGGGGTGTACTCTGTAACCAGGTACGGGGCCTGGCTGTGCTGGAAAAATGGCTAAATATTTCAGGTCCTAAAAAAAAAAGGGCAAAAAATAATGGGACAAGGGGTGCAATTGCCATCACCATCACAGTTTAAACTAGTAAGCAGATACTGCAGAGTCTCTGGAATAATCTCAGATGCCATTCTTACTCCCAGGAGCAAACATTCACCACTTTTCTGCTGTGATCACATCAGCAATCTTGTGGGGCACTTCTTAATTTGGTGTGAGCAATTCCCAGAAGTGAGTTCAGAAGTTTATAACAATAAAGTTAACTCAAGTGGGAAGACATTTGCAGGTACCGACTTCGTATTCCCCAGTGCAATCCTGCCTGTGCTGCAGCCAGTCCTCTGCCATCAGGGGGACACGGCTCTGCCCTTGCTCACAGCAAACAGCTTTGAATCACCACACAGCAGAGTTTACAACGAAGGTCCAGCCACAGGAATGAAATACAGCAATGTCTCCACTACAGAGGACTTAATAATCTCTCCAAAAGAACAATTGCCCTGATTTCTCTGGCTCTGAGTGATACATCTGTGTAGAAATTTTCTTCTACCCCTTGTCTTCTGTTTGCTTACATAGTTCAAGCACTACTGAGGTTTTGTACCTGCTTTATGCCACAGTCCCATGGAGCTCAGACCTTCAGCCCTCAGACAGAAAGAGATTTGAGATTGATTTACTCGTTGGATACCCTGAGGAATACAGGGCATGCCTGTTATGTATACCAACACAGTGTATTTTGAGAAAAGTATCCAGGGAATAGATTTTCCCAAATTTTTGAGGCAATCACTGGTTGCTGGACACCTGGCCTCCAAATGGCTGCTGTGGATGCACAGATAAATCTCAGGGGTCTCACGAGTCCATGCACCACATGGCTGAACTGCACACACACAACACAGCATCATCACATTCACGGTGAGTATGCCTGGGATGTTAAAGGATCTGTGATCTGCTTGGGGCTCACAAAATCTTTCTAACAAACAGGACCCCTCAGCTCCACAGCTTCTCAGGGAACTCCTTCATCCAGCTATTTTTTCTTGCTGCTTCTTGGGACACTGATGAATTACTGCCCTCTCAACCCCACACTGCTTCCCTTGAAGGCGGGGGGAATTTCAGCACATTTTCCCAAAGTTTCAGAGTTTACTGAGACTATATTGATAACCAAGGCCACCTGCTAACCACAGTTACTCGTGTGGAGATCCCAAAAGCTGTCTGGACCTTGCTGTCAGGGAAGTCAAGAAGTGAAATTCTTGGATCTGAAATGGGAGCTGGTTGGCACGGCCTGGGCTGAGCACTTTCATACCTGGCATGGCCCTGAAGGGTACTCCATGGCTGGGCAGAGAGATCTGGGAAGACAGTATTATCACTTCAACTCAATTCTATTAACCATCCCTGAATTTCAGGGTAATCGGCTCATTTGCCTGCACAGCCAAAGCCTCACCCAGCTCTCAGGCTGCATTTTAGGAAGAAAGGAATGTCAAAATGGCATTTTACAAGCTACTGACAAAAAAACCCAGGAGTCTCATGCTGCTGGTCAATGATGCAGAAAAAGTATTGGATTTATCAACAAATGCATAGGCAATGAGTGCTGCGAGACAGAGCCATCCATCATGATTTTGCCTTTTGGGGTTGGGGGGTTTTATTGCCTGGCTGGCATCTGCATAAGCAGCTGGACTGCATGTTACCAAAGGAGATTAAAATAATAAATATGATTAATTAACAGCATCAACACCAGTCACATATTTGCATTACTGGAAAAGCTAATGGCTATAAGAATAACCTTAAGATAGGGGAACAATAAGTTACAGCATTTCTTAGCTATCCAGAGGAAAAGGTGAAATGAAATGGACTTACAGTTCCTGCCAGGTCTGCTTCTGATGTCAAGTCACCTTTTTCCAGATGAAGAATTGTAAGATTAAGCTCCTAATAGTTAGCAAATCTATTTCAAAACATGTTTCATAAAAGAGTTTAAAGTCCCAGTTTATTCAGGAATAGTCTGAGGCCTATTCTCCCACTCAGGGGCTTGGTTAGATTAAAAAGATTACCAGGGGAAGCAGCAAATTCTGCACCTCATGGTGATGTTAAAACATGACTAAATCCCTATTTCTGAGAGATCTGTTCTAGCTCAAACAGAGGTTGCGATGCAATGCGCAAGGCAGAAATTACTGGGAAGAATTCTCTGGCCCGTGTTAGGCAGGAACTGAGAATGGAGTATTATAAACAGCCTCTTCTGGATTTAAATTATGGCTTTCTGGTCCACTGCCTTCTGGTACAGGGAAGTACAAACCTCATCTCCCTTGAGCATGCGAGGGCTCTCAAGGGATGCAGCCTCTGGGGAGGACACACAGGATTTGACCCTTTACCCTGCTCTCTGGTGCTCTGCTGGATCCCCAGCTCCAGCCCACAGCCAGGGAAGCATTAAATAAACTTCCTCAACAGTGCTGCTTTCACATCCCACCCTGTCTATCACTCCCATTTGTGGCTCTGTGCAACACCAAAAGCCCTGGAAAAGGAAGAAATGTTGGTGTTTCTTTCCATTGCATTCCATTCTTTCCTTTCCCTCGAGGGCATCTGCCTCAAACCTTAATGTCTCAGAAGCCAAAGCAACAAACGCAGAGGGTGGGTGCTGAACTCCAGGTCTAAGACAGCCAGACCCTGTGCCAACTGAGATGGTGAACTGCAGCTACAGCATAGCGCAAGATGAAACCAGAAAGCTACTTTGGAGAGAAGAAAGGGAAACTCGCATCACGCACCAAGAAAAGGGAGAAGGGAGGTATGTTTGATATTAGGACAAGCTAAGAAGGCACCTCTTGTCTCCCCTGGGAAGAACACCTGTGCTGTGCACTGGTTTACAGCCTGGTACATCGTCAGTACACGAGTTCAAGCTTTGGAGCAGGCTGGATCTCACCAGCGCTCCCCACTCTCACCTGTGCCTCTAACATCTGCTTTGGAGCTTGTCTGTAACCTTGTGGTAAATCCCACAATTTCTGCCTAGGAGGATGCAGTTGTCTCTCTGGAGACCACAGGATGCACAGATGCTCGTATCAACAGGGGCAGGGGGGCATGAGCAATGTGCACACTTCTCAGTTCGTTACCACTTGCATCAGTGTGCCTCAGCCCCTTGGTCCGTTTGTAAACCTCTTCTTGCAGCAAAAAAGACCAACCGAATATAGCCAGCACGTTAAGGGAGGTCATCCTTCCCCTCTGTTCAGTGCCTGTGAGACTGCAGCTGGAGTCTTGTACCTGTTTTGGACTAGAAGACCTCCAGAGGCCCCTTCCAACCCAAATGATTCAATGATTACCAAGGTACTACTATACCTAACCCCGTGTATTGCCCGTTTCATCACACACAGATAACAGTTGTCTCCCCTGGGGCTTCACAACCTATTTCATTGGGGAAGGGGGTACCAGGCAGGAGAGAGTGGAACATGTCCTAGAAATGACATTAGGATCATGCTCAGCTGCTAGCGATGCACACAAAAGAACCAGAGGCAGAAAAAGAGTAATGCAGGCTAATGCCAACTGATGTGAAGAGGGAAAAAAACTAGATATTGGGAAAAGTTGTAAGGGCTTCTGACGTAGGGGTGATAAAGAGAAGGGTACTTTAATGAAATTCCAATTACTGTGGGCTGCAAAATTACAACCAAACTATTTTCAAGCGCTTTCTAATGCGCCCTTAGTTAGAGCAAAATATACTGCTGTGTGACGTTTTAATTTTAAGATGGGCAAGCAAAAGGAGCAATTAATAAGGACAACAGCAAATAGATGGAGAAGTAAAGAGGTCTCATGCTTTTTGCAAGTCCAGAAAACATCCTAATCTAAAAGTTTAGAGCAGCGGATACAGAAGGTGCAGAAATCCTTCCATTCCTGGATCAAACTCACTCCTCCTCAGAAACAAGCAGGGGCACTGAGTGTGCAGTTACAGTTCAGTTTAGGTGTTGCCTTGAACAGATGATATTGCATGAAGCTCCACTTTGTCTAAGATATTTTTAAATCAGATGCTAGACAGAATTACTTAAGAATAGTCACAAAGCAAGTGTCCATGAGATCTGATGGAAGATGGAAAATAAGACAGTAAGGTTCTCTCTTGTATTTCTCAGCCCATGGGCTTGGCCTGTGATGGAGAAAGGGTGATAAAACCAGGATGCCAAGTGGAATAAAACATACTAGGAGCCACACTCTGTGCAGATGCTGAGCACATAGCTGTCTCTTGGCAGATTTAAGTGGGCTTGACTTAAGACAGGCATCTATGAAGATATTTGCTGAGGACAGAGCTGTCAGATACTTGAGTTCACTGTCTGGAGTGTGTCTGATCTCTCCATGTGGTATGGAGTCTGAGTGCACGCTGAGGCTTTTCCCTCAGATAAATCTCATGGTGCCTGACTGATGCCAACAAGGGGGTCCTGGGCGACCAGCTCGACCCCAGGAAGGGGCCTGGACCTGCACTTTGCAATGTGGACAAGGTCTGCTCGACATATCCACAGGAACAGGGCAAGACCTGGGAACATGACTGGGAAGAGTCATCAGATGAAAATGTGAGAAGTAATATAGCCTGTACAAGAGTCTTCCTCGACCCAGGTCAGTTTTAGATAGCTAGCAGAGCTGTGCCTTAGCATTAAATGCCTGGCATGGATAATGTTTTCACACTGGCTGGGAAAAGGCATTTTTTCAAAATCCATTCAAAAAGCACACCGCAGTTCAGTCTGCATTTCCATTCACTTAGCCCTCTTCACCATTGCTAGCTCCTTTTTTTCAATCCAAAATTTATGAATATTTTTAAATGGTAGAAATGACAATATCGAACAGATTCTTTCTTTCTTATTACTGGTGTTCCTTCTTCAAAAACAGCTCAGCTAAAACTTTCTTACTTCAGGTAATCGAGGCAAAAATATAGAGACAAAACCTCAGAGGAAATTCAAGTTAAAAAAAGGAAATCACGTATCAGGAAAATCAATTTCAAGAAGCCTTTCACAGGCAAAGCTTCTCATACAGGAAACTGCTGGCAAAATTACTTCATTTTATTTATCCCAAGTGGAGGTTTCTCCTATGGGGAGTTTGAGCTAGACAGAAGGTGGCTGCATGAAAGGGTAGAACTGGGAATTCCTGATTCCTCTAAAGCACAAACACTAATAAAAAGCTATACCAAGTACTGAGCAGGGATTTTTAAAATTTTATTTATTCTGACCTGTGGAAATTTTGGGAATTCCCAAGTGTTCCCGTCATACCTTGGGACAAAATTAGGGCTCAATATTTTTTCTTCGGCAAAGAGAAGGGACCGTGACTAATTGCATGAAGGAGGCTCAGCTGGACTCTGGCAAGCTGAGGAACAGGCACTGCTCTGCCAGCTCAGACTGAAGAGTTAATCCTGGCTCTTCTGTCATCTCTAATTGCTTTGAGGATTGAGGTGCCAGACTCTTCCCCTCTTGGAGGAGATGTTCCACTTTTTAATCAAAGTTTGGGCAGAGAGACAGGCAGGCTGATCCTCTGGGCTCGTTAGGGCATCCACCTGCAAAGCAGTACATAGGCGCTCCAGTGCCTGTGAAGCATTTCATGGCCAGTTGGGCAGCAGAAGAGCTATAGTTTACCGCTTTTTGTAGGGTGAGCTAATGCAGGTGGTTGCAGTCCTGCGTCTCAGTGAAGATGCTGAGCCAAGGTTATTAATTCTGGTTTCAGTTGTCCAGGGGGGATCTGGGCAGCCACAGCAAGACCTCTTACTTATATAGGTAGAGTATGTTCCTTAAAAGGATCGTGTTCTGCAGAGTCCCCAAATATGAGGCAAGCTGCTTTACTCACATTGTATCTTCTGACAAAAACTGTGCTATATATTGGGGCCAATACAGTTGCTGTTGCTTGTTTTCAGCGTAAGTAAGAACACTCTAAAAATAGAAAACAGTTAAAGAACCAAAACTCAACAGCAGCCTGCGTCATTCCTGTACATCTTCAAACCACAGCAATATGAGATGATAAATAAAGAAGAGAGAAAACCTCCAGGCCATAAAAACAGAAAAAAGGAATAAGTTTCTAAGGGGAAAAATCCCTCTCAAATGTTGCAATTTTAAATGAAAAACAACGTAAAGTTAAGATTAGCATTTTATTCATTCCAAGGCACAGAGAAATACACCAACTATGTAAAGAAAAAATAGTGTGGCCGACAAAGTCTTCCCTCTAAAGAAGTATGCAGAATTGTTCAGAGCCTTGTATCATCTTATAGCTTGTGGACAAAAGTTCCCCCACCCCAAAACCAGCATCAAACCCACAGCTGCTTTGAAGCTCTTGCCCATATTTTAGAAGGCTGAGCAGTCAAGTCTAGGGTGGTGACAATCCCATACATTTCATAGAATCATAGAATCATCATAGAATGCTTTGGGTTGGAAGGGGTCTTTGGAGGTCATCTAGTCCAACCCCCCTGCAGTGAGCAGGGACATCTTTAACCAGATCAAGTTGCTCAGAGCCCCGTCCAACCTGACCTTAAATGTTTCTAGGGATGGGGCCTCCACTACCTCTCTGGGCAAAGGAGTTTTCTCATAAGGAGTTTCACTAGGTAATTATCCTCATTGTTAAAATCACACTCTGTTTCCAGCACAACCTTGGCTGAATTTTCTGTTCCACTTGTTTGACCACATTCTGTCTTTGATAATTTGAAGACCATTTCCCCCATCTCAGAGGTCACCCATCCTCAGAGCTGGTACACTAAAGCCACCTTCAAGCTCAGTCTCTCCAGGGCACAATCCCAGGTCTGGAGCCATTTCTGTAGCTCTTTTCCAAGTTTTCCAATCTCAGTTTTCAGGATGGCCTCAAGAACTGAACATGTTATTCCAGCAATGGCCTCGCTAATGCCACCTCTCCTCACCTCCTAACCAATAGCACCTAGTCTGTGATACCCAAGGGTCACACCTGCCCTTGTGTCTCGCCTGTGACTCCACAGCCACCTCTCTGGAGTACCTGTCCCCACACACTCAGCTGCCTGTTCCTGCCCTAAGGCCACCCTGTCCCCCTTTTACCTCCCCATGGTGGCTGTCCAGATGGTGAACTGGGCTGAAAAACCAATGAGAGGGGAAAAAGACTGTGGAAGGTAAGACCCCAGCTTTTGGCAGCAATGTAGGCTTCGATCAGCTTATGAAATTGTGTTTTCAGAGCATTTCAGTGCCTCACCAAAAACCCACACCTCTTCTCTGAAAAGAGGCAGAACCAAAACACCAACAGGTACTCCATGCTACGCAGGCCACTGAAATCTGGTGAGGAGGACAAGCATTCAGGCAATGGGAATGTGCTAGCTGGGGAGCACAGCAGGCAGAGCCACCTCTTGAAATAAGGTCCCCAGTGACTGAGGATGGGTAACGCTGGTGTAGACCATTCTGAGAGCTGCTGAGCGGGTCTTTGGATGGGGCTGAAAGGAAGTACAGGCTACATGGACTATCCAAATCTTGATTCCCAGACTGGCCTCCTTGTTCCTCAATAGAAAAATAATGAATATTTTGTCTGCACGGGTTCAGTGATACTTGCGCTCTCTGAGGATGAGTGTGAATGTCTGCTCCCTCTTCCACCTGTTTATCACACTCAGGCAGTCAGCAGGGTTGCTGCCCCAGCCAGCACAAACTGATTATTTTTCTCCCTTTTTATGCTAACCTAACTGCTTAAAATAAGGAGCACTTATTAATTGGACAAATATTTATTTAACGACGTGGGGGCAAGCAGGGAGTTGTTTTCACTTGCAGTCATGACTGTCTCTCTGGACTCTATCCATGGTGCCATGAGCAGAATCCTTATTGCCTTCATCCCTGCGTGGAAACAAGAAGCCTTGCTGCACGGGGGCAACTCTCTTTGTTCTGCAGTATGAATGCTAAATTTAAATGTCATTAAAATTACATCATGGAGCCTGAAGCTTTCTAAACAAAGCTGGCTAGATTGCATCCCAGAAGAAACTGCTGCTGAAAGATAGTGTTCGCTTACTCACCTTCTTTTTAATAGCATTATGCACTTAACTCTTCGGAAATTAATTCTTCAGAATTTTAGGAAAGATAAAGACCCTGATCACAGTTCCCAATTTATTATTCTTCTTTTTCTTCTGCATTTTACATCTACATTAAGAACGTGACAGTTTTTGTGTTAAAGCTAAGGAGAGCAGATTTGTGCCCTTTCAGGCAATTTAAATACAAAATACAAGCAGTTGTGTTTGGTAAGGTTTATCAAGTCCTGTAAATTAAAATTTCTTCTCAATTCCCACTGCTATTGCTAGGCTGCTACATGATAACAAAAAATCTTTTGTGGCTAGAAATAGATCAATGGAATTTCAGTTGTCCAGGCTGAAACAAATGCAAAAGCAGAATTAGTGGTAAAAATCCCTGGAAGTGAGTAACATATTAAAAAGCCTTCCTGGGTGAATTAGACAAAAGCAAAAATATCAAGACCTTTCACGCAACCCTCTCCTCAAGAGCTTCAGTAATTCTGGAGAAAGTGGGAACCCAGCCTGGTCGATCATTGTTTCAGTGTTGTGGAAACAACAGCGCTGTCTCCCTGACTCACCTCTCGCTTTCATGATTTTGCCTGTCTCAGCTTTAGCATCAAACAAAATGCAGGAGAGGATTTTTTACCTAAATTACTTAAGAGCAAAAGTCTCACTAATTTTTGGTGTATCAGCTGTCACCCAAGACACCAAGCTGCTTTTGAAAGTCACAGAGTGCATGTTTATGGTTTTATGATAGGAGTTTCAGCCCTGCAGACTCTTTGATAACAGCTCAATGTCTCAGGAGAAAGCAGCTCACTCAGTTTGCCAGTGACCACTTCTAAAGCCTCTGTTAGGCTTATAAATGGAATTAGTGAGTTTTTCAAATGTTACCACAGATTCACCACCAAAAGTTAAGCTCGTATTTCTCATTGATAGCTCTATGCATATGAGGTAAAAGTAAAGTAAAATTAAAACTCAAAGAACAGCTATCCCCACAGATGCCACAACGCTGAGGAATGCAGCATGAATGCACCTCTCTACATCCACTGGCGTGCTTTCAAGGTACGGATAAATTTCTATTCACATGAAAACATAAATGAATACATGGTGACAAATTATAGCAGCCTTTTCCTTGATTTCTTATGCTCCCTTACCTGGGGTTGAGTCTTCTTACATCTGTAACACCAAGTGCAGGAAACCTCAAAGAGTTTCTAAAAGTACTTCTTTAGCAACCCCGTGCAGTATTAGCACTATCCTATTGACAGAGCTTCCAAATCAAGGTATTAAAAAGGTAAGGAAAATCAGAAGTGTTTCTTAAACATGCCTTCTCCAGTATCACTAAGCCAAACATAACCGAGAAACCACATCCCTGTAGGACTGAGGAATGCAAAATATATTAAACAAACAAGGGATCAATGGAGAGAAAGCACAAGGTGTTGCCTAACAGATCACTGAAAGCCCAGTGTGCCAGTGGGAGGCACTGGATTAGGTGTAGTTTATAAATATGAGTTTAAGGGCAGAGGCGGTCCCATTTTGTTCTCTGAACTAGAAAGGTGTGTGTCTAACTTTAAATGTGAAATCTTATATGAAGATACTCTATTGAAGATATATTATGATCCTGATTATAAATTCCCCAGGCTCTCCTGGGGCTAATTTACACAGGTTTATGTGCAAACCTAATGCTGGGAGATGAGAACACAATATTCTTTAGTACACAAAGAAAACCTGACCAGAGTACTATGATCAGATGACTTCAGTAGTACCAAAGACCAAAAACCTATTGAGCTTGGAGCCAACAGATCTTAGAGAGATGTCTCAAGAAAAGTCACATTTTATGGCTACCTTACACACTGCAGCAGACAGCTTGTTACTGAATTTGATCAAAACAATTCAACAGAAATCGAGGGAATGAGGATTTCTTGATGTTTTTGGTTTGGTTTTAGAGGTTTTTTCCATAAAAAGAGGGATTCTGCTTTTCTTGAAGAATTTCAGCTTGCTAGAGAAAATGGAAAACCAAAGCATTTAGATTCTGAAAAGTTCTCACATTTCAGCCAAAAAAATGACATGTGACTGGCATGATGTTGAAATGCCAAATGCTCTCTCCATCTCTCTGGGCTAGGTTTCCTATGGGAAGCATGGAGACAGGATTCAGGAAGCTCAGCAGGGTGCTTTGGGAGGAGGGGAGGTCAGGAAGCCTTGGGAGAGAATGGATGCACAAGGCATTGAACTAGAGCTCCCACATTGTGCTTCAGCAGCATTTCTAACCAGACCAGGAGGAAGAAGTGAGGGTGTGTTTCCTTTTTTTGGACAGGAAGAAATAAATAGCCTAAAAATTGACAGTTTCTAGTTTTATTGGCTGAAAAGTCAAAAATCTTCCATAGGGAAGCCTTCCACCCCCTCTCTGATCCCCAACCACATTTGTTTGACCAGGTTTTCTAGGTACTGACATGCTGGTGCAGTGTTTCTTTTTAGGGAAAAAGAGGAGACTGTAGTCTGTCATATCTGAGGGAACTGGGTTAGAGACAAGAGACAGATGACAAGGGTGGTTGGGCATGGTGTTGGCAGGGTGTCAAGGGGAGCTGAGAGGGGGTGGGAACCATCTGCCTGGAGAAGGAGGTTGCTGAGATGAAGGTAAAGGGGGTGGCAGAAGGAGAACAAGTTTGTACTGCATTTCAGAAAACTTTTGGTTTAAGTTTGAGAGTAGGGTAAATGTGGACCCATTTGTAATCCACACATAGGAAAGTTATTAATGATGCTCAATATGACCTTATTTTCATTGAACAAAAGGTGGGTGAGCTCACACTCAGGAAGCTAACATTTGCCTTGCCTCATAAGGGTATGGCAATATTGAATCAACCTGCAGGGAAGTGAATTTCAGCTACAAAAAAGCTTAAAGTGGATGACTCACGCTCCTTCTAGGTATACATGCCAGAGGGTCTAATTGTAGAAATCTGAATGGCAACCAAAGATTCCTTCCCAGGTTTAAGTTATCCTTTCCCTGCATGCATCATTCATCCCAGTATAAGCAGCTTCAGAGAGAAAAGCACCAGGTGTGTTCGTGGCTATAACCCTAAATGGGAAGGCTAGTAGAAATCAGATCCTTGCAAGTTTTCTGGCCTTACAGAGTACTGGGTATGCTCATGAAAAGAAGGTGTACATCACTAGTTCATACCAGCTTAGATAAATACTAAGCAAGGATCTCCAGTCAGGCAGCACTCAGAGAATACCAGCTATAACATAAAGTTGAGGAAAGCAGAGCTATAGACCATGCTGTAACAAGAGCAGGGTGAAGAGGAAACAAAATTCACAGTAATAATTTATAAGGAAAGTGGTATTTTCTATGGCTGTTCAAAATATTCAACTGAGTACTAGTGTTCTAATATAAAAGTGAGAAATTAGTGTCAGGCAAAACAATAAAACATGGAGCTGCAGGATGCTCAGCACTATCAAAATGACAACTCTTGGTCAGGAGCTTAGTAGTGTTGCAAGATGAGTCCAGGTGAACCAGAGCTCTCAGGTGGATTTGTGAGAGCCTTTCCTACCTCATGAAAAAAAAGGAAAAACTCAAAAACGTCAAGTTTTATAAGAACTTGAAGCAAAATACTTCACTTCTTACAGGAAGAATAATTGAAAATCACCAGGAAAGCTAGAAAGGTAGAAGACAAATAAAAAGGGACTTATCAGCTACCTTCCCTTTACATGTTGGCAGAGCTGGTTCCAGCATTCAGGATTTGCTTTGGCCAGCTCAAGGACTTTCTCAGTCACAAGAAGTCTGTGAATTCCCCCTAATTCCAAGAAAGATTTTTTCTCCATCCTCTGTAAGGTCTATCTCATGCCCACGCTCTTCTCAGACTCTTTGCTGTAAAGCTCATGCTGTCTTTCTCCTCTTATCATCTGCACCCTGGAAATGTCCCTCTTTGGCCAGGCTCCACTGTCCCCAAGGTGCAAGGCAATCTCCCTCCCTCCAGAGCTGCCGCTCAAGAAAATGATTCAGAGGGATATAACATGCAGACCAAAACCAGTCCCATCAGACACTGCCCCTTGCATGCTTGGGAATACAGCTCCCTGTAAATTAGCAATGTTTGGGCTCCCATCTTTCCATACCCAAACCTCCAGGCAGAAATATGTGTCCATGAGCCATGAGATACTTATGGACACATGTAGTGTCCAGGCACTTCACAAAGCCTCTAAGACTGGACCTGTTCTGGAAGTTGTATCACTCATCTTCATGGATAAAGAACACTGACAAAGACAGGTCTTTGGGGAAATTTTCTGAATGGAAATGTAGCCATGGAAATACAGAATTGCTTATTTATCCTCCTCAGGTTAAATGGATGGGGAGGATGGGAAAGGTTGAGGTTCAACACTCTGAGACTGTCTCGTTCACAGCCAAGCTCCTCACACATCAGAGGTCTCTGACACAGGCAGGGTACAGACCTGGAGAGCCATCTCCTGCAAGCCCAGCCAGAGTCCTAACTACTGGTAGCAGAGTCTCAGTCCCTCCTCCCCTTTCTGCCTCTCTAAAGAAAATATCATTATAAACAACGCAACTCTATGGTAAATTGTAGTTGTGAATGCATTGTTTCATCAAAATGTTCAAAATTAACTATATTTGTGAACTCAAAGTCAGCATAACATTCAAGTATATGCTGAAATCCTATTGAGGTCAAGCTACTCAGTAGAGCCTGCTCTGTTGCATTATCTTTAGTATTTGCATTAAATAAAGTTAGACTAAGAATGACAAGCTTGCATATATGGCAGCCCATTTATCTTATTTCTGAAATCCATAAAACTCCTCCCCATTCGGAATTCAGGATTCATTCTTTTAAACAGATCTGACTGTATCATTTTCAGGTCAAGAGAAAGACCAAGCAAGAAAGATGTGCAGATGTGCAACATCTCTTCTTCTTCACAGTAGTAATTTTCATATGGTATGAGTTAAAATGTATGGGTTTATTTTCATATACACTAAATTGAATAACAAACGTTTGGGTTATCTCAGTATTAAAAGAATAAACCTGGTTCTACTTTTATCAGAATCTGAAAATATTGAAGGGGGGAAATAACTGGAAGTCTGATCAAATCCCAAAAAACCAAATAAATCTAAGATAAAATCCATGAAAAATTATCTTTGCTCTGCTGAGCACTCACAGTGATTCCAGGACACCTGCTGGATAACCCATGTTGGATGGGAGGTCTACGTGGAAAAAAGAAGCTAATTGCTGTCATGAAGAGAAATACAAAATTTCATTATGGGGATGAATCCAAGCACCAGTACATAACCAACCCTCCTGCAGTCAGGCTGAGTGGTAAGTCAGAGTATCCATGTCTGATGTCCGGAAAATATTTTGGCATGGTATAGCACAATGGCCTGTTTCAACCACCACCAGCAAAGCCAGAGGTGCCTGAGGATCCCAGCCCTGCCTGGGGCTCCTGCTCACCCACAGGGCCACCCTATCTCCTCGTTTGGACTGCTAATTGTTCAATACAGAAGGCTCCCACATGAGTCCCAGGGGATGCAAGGACACATCTGTGAGTGACATGAGTGCTCCAGAAATGGAAACGTGTTCAGGTAAATCATTTGATCAACAGTTGCAGAAACGAACACTTCCTCTCGCATAAAAGGAACCAATTAAAAAGGAAAAGATTAAATTTGTCAGATAATTTGTTCTCAATGATTAATTCAACTAACTCTAAACAATTCCATTATTTAGTCTTCCCGTGGCCTACTAATCTGAACCTCTTTCCCGCACCTCCCAAGAAACCCTGTGCAAAAAAACAGAGGAATGATTAATTTTTTAGCATGAGACAGCCTGACCTTGTACTCCATTAAGCAGAGTGTTTCCATAGTTTCCATGTAATTTGTCATGGACGAGTTCACCTATGTACCAAACAAACTCTTTATATTACCAGACTTGCACGGAAAATAAAATCTGAATGGATGCTGTTTAATGAAAATATAAAACCTGAAGTGAAACTTTAAAAAACAGACATTCATATTGTCTGTAGAAGGCCAAAACCCACAGTCTCTGTGAACTTGCAGGGCTTTTCATCAAATGAACAGACACTGCAGCATCCTTAGCATTTCTGAGGATATGAATAAAGCAGAAACACCTTAGGACAAAGCCCAGATCCACTGCAATTAACAGGATGTGGAACATTGATTTCAAAGTATCATAAGGCTTCATAGCAACTTGTTAGAATTTAATTTCAGGCCTTTAATTAAAGGCTTAGTACCAGAGGTCCCATTGCTCAGGGCAGACATTAAAGGCCATCACTTGCCTAAGGTTTTACAATCTTGTTTGCAGTTCTTCTTTCTGCTGCAGAGAAGGCAAAAGCTCTCCTGATAATGCCAGGAGAGCACGTACAGATGGCTCGGCAAGGTCTGGCATCCCATCCCACCGAGACACATCAGATGGCTGGAGCAAACCAACAGAGGAACGGAGCAGGAGAAAAGGTAACAGCAACATGGGTTTGCTCAGGTGAGGCGATGCATGCAGTCAGAGTGCTTGCTGCGGTGTGTTTGCTTTGGCAATAGGGACAACTGAGTGATAAGCTGTGGTACACTGCGCTTGCCAGCATCAGCTGGCAGTGATACAGAGGTGTAGCAGGAGGATTAGACAGTGGCTTTGGGATGGGTTTTTTTTCTTCAGCTAAGTGCAAATGAGAGAGGCTGGCAAAAGGGAGAAAATGTTAACTGAAAAACTTTTCACTTTCTTGGCTGCTAGAAAGTTTCATATGTTTTCCTGAAACGTTTTTTTCTAAATCAGCCAAAGGACTTTGCTGTGACAAAATAAACAAGAGAAATGTTTTGATTTAAAACAAACCCACTCTTTCTGTATGTCACAGTCCACACTTAAAGAGGAATGTTAGGGTTTTCTCCCCTAAATTTGCTGAAGGAGAATAGTTCATGGTGAAATACAGCTAAACAAAAACACGAGCCAGAAAAAAGTTTCTGTGCAATCAGTTTGACATATCCAGAATTGTTCTTCCCACATCTCTGTGTGTGAAATACATGAATGATCTTGCTTGAGCAACCTCTCAGAAAGGACCCAGGAGCACTGAGCGCATGTGGACTCCCAAATTTGGGAGTATCAAAGAAAAGATTGTATTAGAAAGATAACAGAAGAACAGATTGTGCCACCCTTTCTTAATGTTCTGATAGCTGATTTCAAAGATAAAAGTATGCTGCAGTCTTCAAACTCACCTCCAAGCTAGGTGAAAACACCACTGAAATTAGTAGAGCTGATAGAAAAGCAAGTATTTCTACATTAGGACAGTTCCTCGGGCAATGTAAAATGTCTTCATTCCCTTGATTTCAAAAGGGTAACATCAATTTCATCAGACAAGGACTGGTACAGGGAATAATGCCGCAGGACCCCCAGGTAGGTGCTTAGTTGGAATTGCCCAACCAGGGAGTCAATACCATTTGGAAAAGTAATGAACAAGAAATTACTATTGCTATGATAGGGAAAGCATAGGTGTGACTGCTTTCTTCTCCCAAACCTGTTCACCTGTAGGGACAAGCAGTAGATAATTTTCTGCTGTCCTTGAGAAATCAGTGCTTCCTGTACTAATTCATAGGCAAAAGCTGCTGCAACATAGATGTTTATTGGCACTCTTGGGCAGGGGTGGGGGGAACCAAGACAAAATTATCTGTAAAGAGCTAGCTGTACAAAGTCGTATTAATGTGAAAGAAAATTTCCCCACCTGCAAATTGTAAAACTTCAT
Source organism: Balaeniceps rex (assembly GCA_013401315.1). Taxonomy (NCBI): domain Eukaryota; kingdom Metazoa; phylum Chordata; class Aves; order Pelecaniformes; family Balaenicipitidae; genus Balaeniceps; species Balaeniceps rex. Next base: position 30,246 of record VYZW01046644.1, read on the forward strand.
CACCAGTTTTGATGTGATAAAGTTACATTGGTGAAATAAATCTGCAGTGCGAGCGTCTGCACGTGCGCACCTCTCTGTAACTTTATTGAGGTTTTAGGTACTGTGTACCATGGTGGGGAAATGATTGATATCAGCAATGGTAACTCAATTCTACATCAGCATAGAGTCGTCAATCTTCTGGCACTCTTAAAAAAAGCCTGAATAATGTTCTATTGATGTTCTGTAGAGCTTCTCCTTTCTGATGTTATGTATTATTGCTGCAGCTTCTTCCAAAATTGTAAAGATTTTTATTGTTTAGAAAGTGAATTATGCTTTCATATCTTTTGCCTTACTGTTTTCCCAATTGCTTAGCAACAAGTCTCCACAAAGAAAAAAGACAGAGCACTCTTTCTTTCATGTCGTACATCAGCAGCATCTCTGGTACAACAGTGACCTCAGACAGCTTAACACCCAGGATGCATTTGGTCCGTTATGTTAATCCTGATGTTCTGTAAAGAGTCTGTATAAGTTAATATTTAAATATTGCCTTTCTGGATCTGTAACTGTTCTAGTCCTGGGGCTACAGCTTTATAAACCCTCTCTTCCATATTCAACATTTTTAAAACTGCTACGCATTTCCAGTTTTTCCTTTTCAAGAGAAATCAGCTCAATTCCAGAACTTGAGGTAGGCCAGACATGCTAGGTCGAAAAAAACCTGTGGTTACTGATCCAACAAATCAATATGTGCAACACTGGAAACAGACTTCTGTAGCTGTAACCAATATATAGTATCTACAAAATTAGCGTTATTGTTGTTATTTTAGACTCAAACAGCCACAGTGATGCCCACCATGCAAGAAACATTTATTTGTATCTTGACAGCTACATCTCCTTTCTTTGGCTTAGAGTGAGCTCAATGTCCTAAACTGACTCTTGTTATATGCTAGATGGAAGACCAACAGGTCTAAAAATCTTCTATGTAGGTATTCCTTGTTCCCAAATGTATCTGAATGGGGAAAAACAGACTGGGTGATGATGATGTACAAGAAGTATGGGGAACAATCAGAGAAAATATCCCAATAACATATAAAAATAAATTACATCTTCTCAAAACAACACAAAGGGTCAAACTGGAATATCAAGGAGATGTCAGCCCTACACTGCCAAGGGAAAAGTGCTGCATTACCTAATATTATTTTCTATCTTTAATTTTAATGAACATCAAGCTGCTATATTCAACGAAATGCATTGCCAAATGGGAAGGTTAAATAGGTTTACAGACTTACATTGGTTTTAGAGTGCACTGAGTCAGATGACTTCCAATAGAAGCTAGTGCAGCTTAATCAATCTTTAATATAATTCAGGAGATACACAACAAATACGTAGTGTGCACACACAGGCCAGAGCACCTATGCATTGGTTTAATGAGTTTGCTAGTGGCTGGAAGTTATAACAGTAGCCTGCTATGACATTTTGGTTTAGTGGAGGGCTTCTGCTATTCAGGTGACAAAGACCCTAAGTTTTCATGCTGAAACCGCCTGCCCCTACTGCCCAGACTCCTTGGTGTCTATGTGCAACACTGCTTCAGTACACTCCCAGGCACCAGGTAAAATCCTAAGTGGAGTTCCCCTATTGTGGAGAAATTAAGACATTTCATTGGAAACCTATAACCGTGTTCAAAGCAGAAGTCCTAGAAGGTTGTGTATGTTACTAAGGAGCCCACATTTCCAGTTTATAAAGCCCTTTGATTTAGCATTTGGGTGACAGCTATCCCATCCCTGCTAAATTAGCATGGTGGTGCCTTTCCAGCGTCTGCCAGGCAGCATTTAAATGGCTTTTGGGAGTGAGTGCATTTTCCAGATGAGCTGTTACTGGCTCCCTTTGTCCATTTCCACAGCTCGCATTTTACATTTCCAAGTGCATTTAATCTGTTCATGCAAAGTAGAACTTGCCAAGAAAAAAGGAATGCCCAAATATGCTAGTGGAGTTGGGCATCCTTACAGGGAGGTCTGAATATCTTACGTGCAGAATGGATACTGAGGACATAGAATGATAAAGTTCTTTAAACCGAGGGAAGATTTTCAGATCCCTTGGGGCTTATTCTACAGAGCAGAACCCATATTTCTTTTCCTTGAAATTTGAGCCAATATCTCCTCTGAACTTATTCAATGCACTTAGTGCTTTCAGAGCACAATACCTGCATTGAGCTACAGTGTAAAAGGTAGGTGAGCAATAGTTGTAAGGGGTTCTGGTAAACACAAGATGTACAGCAAGACTCCAGGACATAATTAATTGCCAATAATCAGCCCTACTAGCATTGCTTTAGTGCAGGGCCTGAGATTTTCCTCCCCTGCCTTTATGAAGACTGTTATTAGTCATATTCACAGGGTAACGCATGTTTCAGTTTTGCTAAGTGAAACAGCTATCAAGAAGTAACCGTGCTATTCAACACAGCTCAGCTCCAGGACACTTGATAAAAGGTTGGGCAGAGGAGTTGGGCAGAGCTCTGGGATATCCTGCGATTTGGTCATAAGCCCTCTGTAAGAAACACCCTCAGGTTCCATCCCTTCAGAAATGGGACAGAAAACACATTGTTTCTGGGAGTCGTCACCTGACTCCAGGTTTTCCCCTTGTTCATGCACAGAACATCACTGATTGCCACATTGAGAAAGAGCAGCCAAGAATTCACCTGTCTCTGCTCAAGGCTCACCCATTCAAAAGCAGGGAGAGCAGAGAACAGAGGTGGCAGATAGAAACTGTGCCAGATAGAAATTGTACTCCTACAGCCAAAGACCATGCAGACCTGGAAACAGATGTGGGTAGTCCAGGAGAAGAGTCTCGAGCACGGTAATGTTCTCTGCATTAGAAAAGACTCCTGACAAGAACTGTGAAAGACCTTAATTTGTGTCAAGAGAACCAGATGCTGCTGGAGACTTTAGTTCAAATCACAGTTCAGCTGTGTATGGGCTGCACAACCTCACATAAATTATCTGGATCTGACAGGGATCTCAGCTTCCCTGGCTGTAAATGGAGATAATCACTCCACTTCTCTCCCTTGCAGAACACAGCAGGGCTGAAGTCCAGTGAAGACTACAAGGTGCTACCAGGCAAATAAGGACCACAGAAGCCTCTAGATAGATGGACCTCTTAACACCTTACACAGCAAGCAAAAGCATTTACAAGTACACTCAGTGCAGTTCACCTCTGCCCATTCTGCCCATCCTTGTGTCTGGAAAGGTGCCTACATATTTATGGAAAAGTATATGACTCCAGAGGATACCTTCCAGAAGCACACCAGAGCAAGCCTGGGTGCAAATAGCTCTGTTCAATAGCAAAGGCATTTCAGACATCCCTGCACACCTCATGTACAAGGTACATGAGAAGAGCATCCTATGCAAGCAGTTCATATTCTCTAACCTTTTTCCACATTTGCCAGTGCAGGTAAAGGCCAGAAGAACTTATTCCCATAGCTCGCTTCAGTGCTGTAACAGTCTTTCAGACCAAAAGCTGAAAGAACCACCACCCCAGGCACACACTACATGGTAGCATTTAAGCAGCAATGTGAAAGCCAATATCCTTATTTGCAAAGCAATCACAGCTAAGGGAAGTATACCTGAAGGGTATGGGCAAGGCAATATGGGAAGACGAATTATTCCCCAAGGGAACGTTGCATTCTACGCATATTACTTTTACAGGGAGTTGATTACTTTCAGTACTGTGCAAGGAGGCTGGCAAAGAGTACTTCAATGGCTGTTATTAGTGCTGATTTACAAGAAATCTAAAGTAATTTTTTAAGTATTGCAGGTTGGAAGAAGACATTAAAGTGCAGCAATCTGCACGCAAAGATAGACTTAAAAAACCCCATGTTGAGTTTCTAGCTGCAGCTCCCCCTTGAATTGATTTACTTGATAAACAACTTGGGTTTTGCTGCCTTCAATAATTCTGCCCTGCTTTTGCTCACTTCTCTATGCAAGTGCAATGAGTCTGTGTTGATTCCTTACAGACAAACTGATCAGCCATTGCATATGTACTAGGTTAGCGTCACGCCTAGTCCTTTCTTCTTCAACACAAGGGGTCTTTACCGTCTTTAATGTTTCTTCAGCACAATAAACAAACTTTGACTTATTACAGAGTAAGGCTTCCTATCCTGAAAGATCAAAAGACACTTAGCAGAAGAACAAGCACAGAAAAAAGCATACCCAACAAATGTTTTAAGTACCCAAGAATCACTCATGTTGAAACGCAGAGTCCTTCAGGACATGCCAGGCTCCCCACACAAAACACCCCATAAGTTTAACAGAGAGAGGGGAGGTTTGCATCAGACAGGAGGCAACTCTGAAGGAACGTTAAGACAGCAGAACACAGTGTGTCACTGGCAAGATCTCCTCACCGTTTGAGCCATTGGGCCGCAAGGCAGCTCTGTAAAGAGTGTAAAGAGTGTAGCAGATGACTACAACAACACTAACAAGTCATATGTCTCGGCTGGGCTTCCTAATCTGGACAGGACTCCCATGAACTCAGGTACGTGATCTCTGAGCAGAGAATAAGGTCCTGCCAGTTGTGAAGGTGAGGTGTGACTTGGTTGCACCTGGATGCATCTACAAGCTCTTGGTTACCCAGAGTAGGTCCCCTAAAGTCTGTTTGAGACAACATCTAAAGTCTTGCAGAAGGATTTTTATGGTAATGGTTTTACCATCTCCTTTGGTCAATGATATCTTCGGGAACATGCTAACCACAGGGATACAATTCCTAGAGCGCTAACTCAGTGAGGAGGTGCACTGCCTATTTCAAAAGAGCTTTGCAGGGTAACCACAATTTTTCATGCGAGGCTTACACCACTGCAGGGATCAAGCCTGACTCTGCTCAGGTAAGGAAAACCGAGAACGTGAAGCAACAGAAAAGGTATTGCTAGCCTGAAGAGCTGCCACTAGATTTTGGGGGACTGGAGAGAGGATGGACAAACCTAGGAGAGATATTAAGATACACCCTGTCCTAGCAGAACTTTGGATAGTTTGTATTTTAGCCCAGTGTGAGGGAAGGAAGAAGGAAATCCATAGTTATTGTCCTGATTCCTTGTTGCTGACTGTACACTACTGTAAGTACTACAGCTGGGTGAGTCATTCAGAAGAAATCGGTAATTTGACATTGTTGACCCATTTGCATTTCACAAATCAGTTCCACCATGATATTTTTATATTTTTTTTTTTACAGTTACACTTCTCAACTTCTGTCAGGGTGAAGGCTGCTTATGAATTATTTATTGTTCGGTACATACAGTGTACTGATTTGTCACCAAATCTAGAAGGTGATGTGGAGGTTCATGGGTCAACTACAGAATGAAAAGCAAGTCAAACTTCTTTTGCTAACTTTTGCCTAAATATGTTCACATGAGACTCCCAGATACTTTACTGCTTTCATTAAAAATGTTTTTAACCAAAAAGTTTGGTTTATCAGTAAATGTAGAAAATTAATTAAAAAGATTGTAGAAACCACAAGAGCAGGCTCTGAGACATATTTGCTGAAATATGCCTTTGTGTGGATTTCTATTCTGCATGTGATTGGTGGTCCTTCTCAATCAGCATTTTTTACACATTCTTGGAAATAAAAATGCATGTCAATAATTCTACATCTGATTTTGCAATATTTGTATCCAAAGCATCCAAGTAATTTGCCAACAATACTGAAAATATATACATCTCACAAGCTTTTATTCTTTATAACCTATAAAGGGTACAGCCATCAATTTCAACACTTATTTGGTACATTACTTCTTTGCCATGTTGCTATCATAATCATAAAATGTGATTGATGTACCTTCATCCACCGTGTCTTTTAGGTTTATTGGCTAAACTACAAATGCTCAAACTCAAAGACTATGTTCCTTTTACAGAGGAATATTTTATCAGCACATGTTTCAAAATGAAAAATCTACTGCAATTCCATTTCTAATCTGAATATGGCTTTAGACTTAGCCTTCAGATGAAACTTCTACAGCAGTCTATATGCTAAGTGTAGCATCTCAAACTTGTTTCATACTTATCCCTCCTAAGACTCTATCATCTAAGTAATTATTTATTTATTACAGCTCTGCCAAAAAGTCAGGAATAATCTTTCACAAACTGTTTTATTTATTTTACTGTTGGCAAGACAATAGATCATGTACGCAGTTTTTATTGCATATGTAAATATAACTGTATGAGATAATTTGCAGATTCAAAGCAGAACAGCAAATAATTATGATGATAAAATAATGCTGGGAAAGGAATTTATCAAAGCCAGTTTATTGCTCAAATTATCAGCAAGCAATCTGAATTTGGACTAAGGCAATAGTGGTCTAACTGTTTATGCTAATAGTTATGCCCTGATTTTATTGCCATTCATGTAAATGGCAAAGTTTCCATAGAGAGCAACTGGCAGCAGAACTAAACCTGACCTTAGGTTCTAAAAACATGGGTCTCACCATGTACAGAAGATTACCACCTGAAAACTGCAAAATTACAAAGGTTGGGTTTGGGTTTTTTTCCCTCAGAAGAACAGGGATTGATTTTAATTAACAGATGAAATTCTGAAATTATCCTTTCTCTTCTCGCAGAGGTAAAAACAGATGTCCCCAATGTCTTTGGGTTGAATGCCGATAAAGTCAAGGCTAACATGTAGCAAATCAACACTGTACAAGTTACAAATAATCTTATTTTTCACTGTCAGAAAAGCCAGTGTGAAGTTTAGCACGAAATTAGCCCATGGAAGTACAATTTCAGTTTAGAGCAATCACCAGTGTCAGTCTGCAGACTGAGAAGGTCAACTGCCTTTGATCCAGTTCAGCTGGGAGATGAGCTGGAGCAGCAGAACCCACGGTGCCAGGCAGAAGAGGATGTCATGATGTGGTGGGGGCATGAGTATTTCAGCAAGTCTCACGTGGAGGATGAAAGGAGGAATTTTTCATGGCACAGGAACAGGGAGAAAAAGCTAAAGCTGCACTGTGTGGACTGACAGGAGGAGCAGCACTTCTGAAACGCAAGGGGGACTGGAGAAGAGTAGCACTTCACCTGTGATGACGTGAGGCTGGGATCAAAAATGCACAATCCCAAATTCTCTATTTTAAACCACTGGCAAACTCCCCAGAAAGCATGAGACAGTCTAGGTGCTAAAACTTCAGTGCGACTGAATCAGCCCTGTCCCTAAACAGGGATCAGCTGTGCCACCAGAAAAAGCCAGTGTTGCTGCAGGGATTGCAGGAACACTTTCTTATTTCGCTCTAGCTGGGAATCTGAACACCAATGCCTATTAGTTTATGCCAAAGAAAACCAACTTAGTCTGCTGATCAAAGCTTTAGAGGCTTGAGCTCAATTTAAATCTCACCTTCATATTTTTAGTGGCCGATGAGTGCTACCAAAAGGATCAGAAGAGGCCAGAGGAGAACTAACCACTGATTATTAAATTAGAAGGAATACTCAATACATTTCAGTCTCTCAAGTTAATGCGGAGCAGAGCCATGTAGGCAAAGGCGCATCTTTCATTAAAAACACTGCACCAAAGTGGAGCTTGATCTATTATTCAGTCAACGCTCTTTTGAAGCAAATGGTCATTTTACATCAAACCCTGTTTCTTTTTTGTTTTCTTTTTAATGCCATGTCTACCGAGGGGGCAGGGGCACTAAATATCCCTGGACAGCATTCATTCAGCTGCAATGAGAAAGCAGGGAAAGGAAAGGAACAGTCTATTTCTAAAGCTATAGAAGACACAGTAGTGGAGCCTTTTGCACTTTATGTGGGTGTAGACAGATAAAAGGGCTTTGTTTAAATTTATTTTTTTGGACAAGACCACAAGGAAGTTATTTATGTTTCTGGCCACATTGGAATTCCATTTTTGCTGACAATAGTGGCCTCACAGGTATATCTGCCTGCACCTTTATGCAAGGAGAACAGAAAAGCTGTGGGAAGTAAAGAGAGCCAGAGACCCTGACAGTGCAGAGACTGAGCAGGGAGAGCTGACAAGACAAATCAATAAAGAGTTTGCAGGTGTCTGTAAGACAAAGGCTTAGTCTCTGGACATAAGGACATAAGCCTCTGTTGGAAAGGAAAGGCATATGGCACGTGGTTATGTATTAAAAGAAACAGTCTGGCAATAGTGTAAACTGGAAGCCCTTTGAAAGGAAAAGGCAAAGAGCTCTCAGGGCACTGCCTGTGATGGTGAAGATGGTGGAGTGGGATGAAAAGCTTTAAGTGGGAGAAGTGCTCCCTGCCTATGAAAGGGAGAGATGGCACCAGTGAGAGACGTATGTGAGCAAAGGCAGGAAAGCAGGAGACAAAACAGAAGGCAGCTTTGCAAAAATAGCTGCCAGTCAGTGACAACGGACTGGCAGGGAAGTGTGTGTGTGTGTGCGTGTGTGTGCACACATGCGGTGGGGGGCTGCACGGAGCGACAGCATAGCAGCAGTTTCTGCAGACAAATCATTTTGGAGGGCGATTAATGTGTGCAACCCAAGCAGTACCACCAGCTGTCTCAAAACTGAGGAGTTTTAGGTTCTTCCTTTAGAGAGACCAAGAACAGCAGTTTACATCAGGCCCTGTCCTAGAATAGCCCAGGCAGCAGCATGAGACTCAGGCATTAATCAGGAAAATGCCTCCTCTTTACAATCCAGATTTGCCACCAGCAGAGAACAAAGCTAGATTAGGAACTGAAGCCCTGTCTGCCAAAGCCAGTGGGAAACAACATAGGGACTTCAGCTGGCTTTGGATCAGGCCTTTGTAAAGGACAGAACATACTGGGATACTGGGAAGTGGGACACAGGGTTCAGCAGTGCTAGTTAAAGGACAGACACAGAAATATCTGGCAGAAAAAGATGCTTAATACATATAATTTTGCATGTTATCTGTGCATGCTGTGTTTGGCTCACTCCACCTTTCCTCATCCAAGGGCATCAGACTGGTAACAGCACACAGAGCAGACTGGCCATTCCCAGTCTGGGAAAGCTTCTGATCACAGAATGGCTGAAGCTGGAAGGGACCTCTGGAGATGGTCTAGTTGAAGCCCCCTGCTCAAAGCATGGCCAGGGAGAGCAGGTTGCTCAGGTCTGTGTCTAGTCAGGTTTTAAATAACTCCAAGGATGGAGACTTCACAACCTCTGTGGGCAACCTGTTTCACTCTTCAACCACATTTGCAGTAAAAAAGTTTTCATATGTCTAAACAGAATTTCCTGCCCATTTGTGCCCTTAATGCAAGGTCGAAAAATACATTCACACAAGGATGGCCCATCTTAGCCCATGCTATGTTGACCCTCTTGTCTTCCTCAGGATTGCAGAAGGAGCAGTTGGACAAATGCAAATCTATGTGCTCCCATTAGGAAAGGCTTAATACTCAGCTAAGAGACCAGAAGAACATCCTTATGGTCAAATCACACTCCTGATTTTGCAAGTAACCTGAGACGAGACCTCTGTCCATCTCTCTTGAGAGAGCATCCGCTGTCCACAGCCATCCCTGAGCAACTGTCCCTCATCTGTCGTGAGGGGTGGTAACCATTGTGCTTTATAGGCAACACATCCCATCCCAGAGCCTAGCTCACGGGGGAGACCAGGGAGATAAGGCCACTGCACTACGTACCATGTATTTAATTATAGCAGCATTTCCAGATTCTTTTGACTGTCCAGGTTTCCAGGGGAAAGGGGAGGAGGATGGGGGGGGGGGCAGGGAACAAAAAAAGCTTAGAAAAAAAATGGGTCAGTCTTCTTGGGGACTTATTGTGCCACTTTGGTCAGATTTTGCTCTACGCTGTAGCTACGCTGTATTCAGAAACACCACTGAAGCCTCTGAGTTTGGCCATACTATGTTTGTCTTTTTGCAAGAAGCCTGTTTGTTCAGAGAAACCACGCACACACACGGAACAAGCAAGCTGCAGGAAGCACTGTTTCAAGGGGAATTGTACTTTGAACACAGCCATCTGCATCATCGTCCACGAAGAAGGGGCATCCTCAACGCAACTACAGAGTTTGTCTTACTCTATTCTTGTGCTCTGTAGTGAAGTTAACTGCATCACATTTTAAGTCTCCTGTTAAGCACTGTACATTTGTGTCATCGGATGCACGTACATTGTGCTGTATTTAGCAGGACTCTACTAACTAAAATGCGTATGTGAACTGAAAGGTATCATTTCTGTCACTCAAAGGATTATTTAGCACAACTTATTTGGGCAAAATGGGAAAAAAATATTGAAGACATGCTGAAGTATTTAATTCCTATCACACATTATATGTAATTCTGTCTCCTGTACTTCAGCTTTGGATTGCGTGATTTACATATTCAGGTATATTAAATGTGCTTTTGATTTCTAAACCTAAATAAGTAGAGTTTTCTTCACAGGACAGGAAATGCTTCAAAACACCATGGGACCTTTTCCCCCCGACTCTCCAGGTGAGCTTGCTTTGTTTCCACATCCATTATGGTCTGGATTCCTGCAGTCAAATGACTAGCCAAATCTATTTATTTATTTTGGAGAGCAGTAACTGTTGCAGAAAGCTGTCATTTTAAAGCTTGCAGCATCAGGTCCCACCAGAAAGCATCTTTCCCTCATTTTTGTGCAAGCCTGCCCCATTCTGCTTGTGTATGTGGGACAAGGACACATAGAAGAGGAGAAGGGAAAGATTTGTAAAATTCTGCTGAAGCAACAGTACTAAGGACAGTCCACCCAAAGAAAGAACTGTAGCGTTTTTCCACATGCTGTGAAAACCTCTTAGTGAAACCTCTGTGAAAACCTCAGTCTGCTCCAACTTGTTCCAAATACATAAGCAAGCTGATAAACAGCTCTTGCTGATTTTATTCCCCTAACTTTAATAATGCTTTAATATAGCATTGAAAAGCTTGTGCCTGGTAATTATTTAGAAGCTGCCTCATAGTCAAGTTTTGTAGCTTATTGTTGCAGTACATTTTTCAATTGTCAACATCTGAAAAAGGGCCAATATTAAAATACCTCACCTAAAGTATCTTTTCTTATCATGTATTGTGATACAAAAAGAACTGAAAAAAAAAAAGAAATTTCATTGCATATTTATGCCTTTCAAATTCTCAGATTATTGAAGAACAGGAATGGAGGAATGAAACGGCATCCTCATTGTGCCGGTTCCTTTTATCATCTGGATGTTCAAATCAGACAGTGAGATGCATACGTACATCTCTCTTTTAATAAATAGGTTTTCATTGTATTTTACCACATTACGTAGTGTCTGCTTTAGAAGACTGGCACTTTGCACCTATTGTAACATTACTGGGGGCAAGATTTCAGAGACAGTTTAGTGCCTGACTGGAGCAGAGAAGCCTAACAAGGTACAACAACTGGAAGCTGAAGTTGGAATATATTGAGGCAAAAAGAAATGAGCAAAATGTGAGGTGTGTTTAACCACAGCCCAAGGTGAAGTATGCCAGGTGTTACACTCTTTCATTTGAGGTCTTTCAATCAAGATTGGGTATCTTTTACAAAAGGTATGTTTTTCTTTAGAGCTCTAGCAGACAAAGGCAGAAGAATATTTGTGAGAGAACCCAAGTCACATTTTTAAAAGTCTCAGAAATGTCCTAGCTGAACTCAAGCATTGCACCAGTCAGAGCTCTAGCATTTTGAGGCCAGAATCGAAAAGGACACAGGCATGATGTCAAGGTCTGCAGTATGAGAAAATACTGTTCAAAGAATAAAATTCACACTACTTAGTTACACATTGCACAAGGATTCGCACTTCAGTACGCTGAATAAGTGATACTTAAAAGTCAACCATTGCTGAAGTCAAGAGGACATGTATCAAACTGCCATGCTCTTGGATGTAGGTCTATATCTTGGGATTGCAGAAAAGAACATTAAGGAAATCAAAATTCAGATTGAGGCCTTCTGCACTTAGCAGCTGACATGCCCATCCTGATTTCTGTCTTCTGTACAACAGTACATGAATTAAAAAACCAAATTCCTTCTGTAGCCAAGAACCTAAGAGTTGTAAGGTCAGAAGAAAAGCAAAGAGGACAAAGACTCATTTGTTCAGTGCCAGAGAGTCAATAGGCAACAGGCAGATCTGCATACCAATTTCTACCTCCTGGGGGGAACGTTATTGCTTCAAAGATATGCCAGACTGAATCATAAGAGACATAGTTCAATGTTTTTCTCAGTGTTTTCTCAAACAGATTTCACAAAGAATATTCTTTTGTATTCAGTGCTCCCCCGAAATATGGCTTAAAGATGGAAACCTGATGAGTGCCTGACCTCTTCATCTAAAGTCCAGCCTCCTCACTGGTCACTTCTCTTTCATAATTTGACCAATATGCCATTTTTTTCTTCTTGGAATATCTTCTCATCGACAAAATACCAAGAGCAAAAAAAAGCTCACGAACACTTGCTGTATCTCCTTACTAGTTCTTAATGTTCTGTGTAAAATTTCATATTATCCTGCAGTTTTCCCAGCTCAGAACTGCTTTGATGCTTCTCCTCCCCCTTTTTAGGGTGTTTCTCCACAAACCTCTGTGCCCTCCAGTTGGAGCGTGTTTCGCCTCACTGCTTTTTCCTTTACTGGAGCTCATTCATGATGCTTTCTGGTACTATACCAACTACCCTGACCAACTATTGTAAATAGTTTATTCTCACCTCTTCCTCCCAGGAAAGATTGTATTGGGTCTGGCTGGGATGGAGTTAATCTTCCCCATAGCAGCCCTCATCATGCTGTGCTTTGTATTGGTAGCTAGAAAGGTGTTGATAACACACCAGTGTTTTGGCTACTGCTGAGCAGTGCTCGCACAGCATCAAGGCTGTCTCTCCAACATTTTCCCCCCTTCATGAGTAGGCTGGGGGTGGGCAAGATCTTGGGAGGGGACATAGCCAGGACAGCTGACCCAAACTGACCAAAGGGATATGCCATACCATATGACGTCGGCTCAGCAATAAAAGCTAAGAGAAAGGAGGAGGAAGGGGGCATTCATTATTTACGTTTGTCTTCCGGAGCAACTGCCACGTGTACCAAAGCCCTGCTTCCCAGGAAGTGGCTGGACATTGCCTGCTGATGCGAAGTAGAGAATAAAATCCTTGTCATCTTCTTTTTTTGCTTCCGTGCGTGGCCTTTGCTTTTGCTTTTTTTATTAAACTGCCCTTATCTTGACCCACGAGGTTTTTGGGGGAGTTTTCTATCTCATTTTCTCCCCCCCTGTCCTGCTGAGGAGGGGAGTGATAGAGTGGCTTAGTGGCACCTGGCATCCAGCCAAGGTCAAACCCACCACAATATGATTCAAGGAACATCTTATTTTAAATAAACAACAACAAAATCCTTGCTCTTGGAATAGAGGGAGCGTTAAAGATGAAAACAGCTTTGGCAGCATTCTGGCTGACAGCAGCCTTCCTGTTGCTGCTCTTTGGTCTCCAGCCACATCAGTGGTGGTGGTCATCGCCCGCATCTATTCCTCAGTATGTTCCCACAACCCACAGAGCTGCTTTACATTTCCTGCGTCATTTCAGGAAATGCACACCTCTGTTTTACAGATACTTTTCTGCAGGAAGTGTACTAACCATTACCAAGCACTGCACTAGTCTACCATCCTGATTTCAGAAGCCAAATTATCCTCATTGCTCTCTGATTCCTACTCCTGTTACAACCCCCAAAGTTAACATTAAATTCCCCGATTGCTAAGCAGAATGGAGAGTCACTCTCTCACTTTGAAAGCCACAAGTAACACTACTACATACCCAAACATGTTATGCTTCAATTTTGCTTCTAAAACACTTTTTGTCAGCAATAAGCCATTAACATCCCTCTTCTCCAAGGAGTTCAAGCTTATAATCAGCATATTTAGCACTTGCACAGCTTTTATTGCTGCAGCAACCCCTCTTCTCTCATTCCCCATCCCATACTTACTTTAATCAGAAGTTTTACTAATTAGTACAGGCTTCTCTCACAGTTATCTCTCAGATGTCAAAGTCCTTCACCGTAACTCACCACTTGCATTCATTACAGACTTCAATAGCCCAGTAGGGTACAGGCCAAATGAAGATTTCTACCATTGACCAAGATCAAAATCTGGAAAGCCCAGTGACTACAGCACATGGAGGAAAGAAAGGAAGAAAGATGTTCTTTTGCTAATGTTTGAGGTTCCCATGAATGTTCATAGAGGTTTTAATAGGAATGCAGGTGAGCTGGAATGGGGAAGCGATAAACATGAAAAACTGAAGAATTTCTGTTTGTAATCAAGAAATAAAAACACTAGCTCTTACTTGCACCTCTTGTTAGCCTGATCTCCACCCACTGCCATGTCTAGAGTGCATTACTTCTGTGTACTGGTCCCAGTAGGCCAGATCATAGGTATACACCAGAAGTAAAAGGTGGTGAAGGAGGAATCCTATTCACTCACCAGATGGAGTCCCAGTATGCTCCCAGTCAGAACCATAGGTTTTGTGAGGGCCCAGAGGTAAGCTCTGACCTACAAAAACGCACATGAAATGAGACCTGCATATTTGAGAGATTGCTTCATTCCCCAAGCACAGCGGAGCTGGCTGGATTTGCCCTGCCAAAACCAGCATATTGCTGACAAGAGCCTCCGAAGGGCCCCAGAACTTTGCGAGCCTTCCTTCCCTGGTGTCAGAAACAGGTCCTGCACCAAGTCTAGCTGCCTGCAGCAAGCAAAGCCAACCTTTTCAAGCAGGCATTCACTCAAGGCTGGAGCCTGACGTTTCTTTGGGGAAACAAAGATCTGAAGTTTTTGCAGTAACACGAATGTGTCACATAGCTTTCTAACACAGGAGACCAGACGCTGCTATTTCTGTCTTACAGCCTTACACAGTAACCAAGATTTTTCAAAGGCTGAGCAGGGGTTTGGGATGCCTCTGTTTCGGAAGACCTCTTAAAGAAATGCAATCTTAAGAAAGGAAGTGGTAAGCACTCCTTCACAGGGAGGCAACAGCATTCCTCTCAGTGCACCTGGGAGGGATCCCAGAAGCCAGGGCACTTTGATTTGTATTTTAAATAGTACTGATAGATAGCAAAACTTGGATATATAGATCCATACCCTGAATGAAAATATTCTAAGAGCATCATTTCATCTTTCCATCACTTTAAAGTGTTAGCTTTCTAAGAAGAATACTGATACATTTGATAGAAAAAGACAATTACTTCACAATAATTTAGTGATACTTTGTGGGGAATATCCCTTCAGTCAGCCTAACTGCTCCAGATACAAGCATAACTGCAAGGAAAATTTACTCAAATATTAATTGAGTACTTCATATAGCACATTACTGTGTTAAACATCCCTCGTGTTTTTTAAACATATTTTCAGAGGTGCGTAGTCTAACAGAATACAATTAGCTTAATGAGATTTAAATTACACTAATGGACCTCATTAGGAGAAAAAGGTTATAAAGTCTTCAGCAGTTATTCAAAGGCTCATGTTAACATAAGGAGACAAGGCTCCCAAGCTTCCTCCATAGTCAGTGAAGAGAAATAGGTTCTTATAGAGAGCAAGAATCAGTCCAGGAACCTAATTCAGATGTCCTGGTTCAGCCTTAGGGGATTATGTCTCTTACCATCAGCTCTGAACAAAGCCTAAAGAGGCCACTTTTCCAGAAAGAGAATGGCCTTTGTGGTTGCCCACAACCCTCCATAGCTACTTACATATTTTAGGATCTTCACTATTATTTCAAAACCTGGTATGGAAAGAGGCATTGTGATGAACTGGATGAAATCCATCGATACACTCATTTTCCATAGAACAATAGTGACCAACACAATTAGAAATGTCATTTCCCATATTTCATAAGTAGACTGTGAGCCTTGCAAGATCCAGTAGTGGAGCTCCTGGTAAAACAAAAGATTGAGTCTTGAGCCAGGTTGCTTCTTGAATCTATTTGGATAAAGCATAAAGTGAGCCCATTATACCCAGTCAATAACAGGATTAGCGAAAGGCAGAGAAGAGGAATCACAATACTGAACTCAAAGCCTTCTCTTACATTCTGAGTTATTTTAAGAAGGTGAAGATTTTTTTTTCTATTTTCTCTTGTTTATAGCCATTATAGAACATTTCAGAAGTGAGTAGGGAATTATTTTAATGATTGAAAGGTTTGATAAGCTGTTCTACAATGAGGAATTTACTACTATATAGAGAACAAAGCATGACAAAGATTGTAAATGGGTGAAGTTTGGTATGTAAAGCTCTAACATCATATGATTATACATCTATCAGAGCTTGAAGTCTCCTGAATTCACACAGAATACAGTTTCTTATGGCTATAAATGGCAGATATGAAGGATTAAACATTCCCGTGTTTCTTTCTCAATGGCAGCCTTTTACTCCCCTCAGAACCTCATCTAATGACCAAGAGCACCCTGCGGATTAGGTACCACTGTTTTATCCTCCCCTTTGCGATGCGACATTTTTGGGCCCTTGTTCCACACTTTTTGTGAGGGTTTTTCCCCCTGCTGTGGTCTGGCTTGCTGCCTTCTACCAAGGCAAAGACAAAAACCCTCAGTGCCATGTCATCTGTCATTCAGCAGACGTCCAAAAAGCCTCATTGCTGCATTGGTGAATGTTTCTTCCACACAGCCCTTCTTCTGACCATCGCATTGCTGGCAAGGACTTGCAAGCAACCAGCCAATATCCCCTTTTAAAGGCCAATATATTGCCCTTCTCCATCTAGCAATAAGAAAATTGGTATCACTTCTACAGTACTGCTTAGATCTTTCCAACCCAGTTAGTACTTGACTCTCATTACACCAAGAAGGCCAGGAACCTTCCTGTCCTCTCCTCCATTGGTAGTGCTGCCTCTGAACTTTCCTATGGCACCCTCCCAGCTGATGTGCTCTTATGAACTTGGCATACCCAAATACAGTACAAATGCAAATGTCTTTCTGCTGTTATTCTAGTAGTTTGTGTGTTTGCTCAGTCAGTCCATATTCTCTTCCTTGCCTTCCAAAGCCAGAGCTAGTTCCTAAAACTTATGAGCTTAAACAGCTTAAACTTTTGAAGGGAGCTGTCATAACCATGATTTTTTTTTTTTTAATTTTTTTTTTTTTAGCAACACACCAGTATTCTGTTGGGCATGATGCTTTGGATCCCACTAATAGCATTATCAGGCTTTATAACATGGTAAAAATGTTACTGCAGCAAGGATTGCCTATAGGTGAAAAAACAAGGCTTATACTGGTGATTGTTTGGTTTGGGGTTTTTGTTTGTTGGTTTGGGTTTTTTTTTTTTTTTAAATTATTAGATGAAACAATCTAATTGGAAAAATTGACAAGCTTTTTGGCATCCTTGGTGTCAAAAAACATGACCCTGCCATCTCTCTGCCTAGTAAGATCCAATTATTTCTTCAGTTTATTAGCTTATTTCTCAGACTGATAACCCCTTGACTGTTAAGAAGGACCAAGTTGTTATAGAGAAGTGTGTTCACATAAACCAAACAAACAGAGTTAATCATCATCACAAGAATTTGTTCAAACTAACTCCAGCCTAAACCCCAGTGTGTTAGAAACAAGATTAGCAGCAGGCAAGATGCCACATCATCTTTAGAAACAGCTCCAAAAACCCTTTTCATCTTCACATGTACTTACTAACTATGTATTGTACACATAATCTGACAAATATGGAGTAGTTAATTGGTTAAGATAAGTGCACTAGCTTGTGTCACAGTAATATTAAATTATGTTTACTTAATTACAGCAATATTCTAGAATTAAAAAATATTTCACAATATCTTGTATATTACCAGGTTCCTTCCTCTAGTCAAAAGGGACGCCAGTTTAAACAAGTTGGTCCTTTGGAAAAGTTATATGCATTCCAGACCTGTCACTTCATAGTCTCTCTTATTCTATTCCCTAATTAATAAATCAGACATTAATTATTTAATCAGAGATTAGCCAGTAAGAGCAACTTACTTTTGCCATGTATTCCACGTCATACCAATATTAAGCCTCTGATTTTCTTTAGCTTGTAAAGATTTTTGGTTAAAATCATTAAGCTATGAATAACTTCTTGTTTCTCCCCTGTAAATTCACGGGTCTCCTGAGAGAAACATTTATAATTTGTTCATCAAATGTTTTGCCCATTTTCAATTACATATCCCAACCTCCAGTGAGTAAGATTAACCCTATGAAATTTTAAGAAACAATCCCTTCTTCACATATTTACCCACATCAACCTGAAGCTGCAACTATAAGATCAGCCTTTGATTTCTTCTTGATAAGAAGAAAAGCTACGTGCTCCCAAGTTTCAATACTATTTTGGTTAGAACATCACTATGTGACTTTCTCCAGTATCTATCATTTGTGTATCATTTGTGTATCACAAAGGATGAACAGAAAAAAAACCCAACAAATACACACAGGCAATACCATAGAGACATCTCCAGGATGTGAGAAATCGGAATTGCTCTCCTGAACCAAGGTACCTGTGTCTGCCTTGGGTGTTAGAGCAGACAGTGTGCCAGAGATGTCCAATTAAAAGAAACCGGAAGGGACTTTATTTGAAAATAGCCTGTATGAGCCTGGAAAGGCTGACTTCAGACTATCTCTAGCGCACAGATCTAAAACTTCAATAAGAGGTGAGAAACCTTTGCAGCACTTGCACAGCATGTTTGGCAAAGCTGGTGATGACAATGGGGTATTGGTATGCATACAAAGTCAATTAAAAGAACACAGAAAATGGAGAAGTAAGAACATGGGAGACAAAGCGTAACCTACATGGGACCCACAAAGCACCATCTGAAAAGCTTTCAGGTTTTCCGTGTTTTAAAACAGAAGATTTACAGAGCAGAAGAGCATTTGCAACTGAAACAACAATATCTTTTCAACTGAAGAAATGCAAGTTTCCAAAATGCTATTTCGAGTTCAAATCACTACCTTTTTATTGGCAACACTGTGAAGTCATAAAATGGGGAGAATTTTACCAATGTCAGAAGTTGCACAAGTGTGAAGAATAAAAAGATCCAGTCCTCTTCAAGCTTGCAGTGCCACAACAATTTAGTCAAGAGATTCCCCATAAGCAGAAAACAGCTTTGAGTCCCAAAATGCATCACATCATCTGGAAATTTATCAAGATGTTGACCAGAAAGTCAGAAAACAGATGCAAATTGTCCCAGGAAATCAGCTGTCATATTTCAAATAGATTGCAAAGGAAGTGTGAGAATCAGGTATCTGAGAACAGAAACATGAGAGATTTTGTTGTTTTCAGTGACAGCTCTGAACCTTCTGCCAAACACATCCTGGATGCAGACATTAATTAGTCTGAGAGCCACTGCTAAAGGAATTAACACTTCCACGGTGGATGTAATACTTCAAGCATGCTTTATTTTGTAGTCATTTGGAAGATGAGCTGTTCTTGAATTAGATCTAGTTCCTACTGATAACTCTGAGATAGAGACTTCTGTATGGCACCAAGCACAAAGAGGGTCCCAGAAGCACTAAACCAACTAAGCAGAGCACCCATGCACAGGTGAAACCATCCTCATTAGAGGTTTGTTTGAACAGGTTGAACAGACATCTTCAGAAAACGGTTTGAGCAGAGTTAATTGTCCAGAGGGTCTTTACAGCTCTAGAGTTTCGATTCATTGAGTATGAAGTCAGTGTTAAACTGCTGTTGCCACCTTGTTCATTCTTTCCCAAGGGTCACACTAGCAATTTCTTAGCCCAAGCTTATTTTCCTCTACTGGACTAGAGACCACAAGACTTCTCTCTAAAACAGAGCTAAGCCTAGGAAGGGTTGGACTGCAATATGAGAGTTAGAGGTGGTTCCATGCATACAGGGTCTAGGGGGAGAGGTAAGGCAGGAGATGTGGCAGAGGTAAGGTGATCTTCATCTGAGATGAGACGCAAGACAAGGACAGGGGACTTTAGCTGCCCAGCTTGAGAGACTCTTCCTTCATTGTCTTTTAGCACTAAGATAATTCCAGGGACATTCCAGGAATATGAAGACTTTTTGGCTAACCAAGATAGCAATCGAATGCAAACATTCACATTAGGGAGCGTAAGTGACAGAGCTGCTAACTGGCAGTTCCCCGTAGCTTGTTATGCTAACAGGAGTTCAGCTATTGCTATAACAAGGATAGCATTACTGACAGATCCCCCGCACGCACGATACTGAAATCTTGACCCCTGTGAAGTCGGTGGGTGTCTGTCATTAAGTTAAGTGGGGACGTGACTCCGTCAGAACGCGCTAATGTTTCTTTTTTTATTCCCCACACACATGCATATGCACATCTTCCTTCAGAAATACTCAAGTCTCAACAAAACCCTCCTTTCTGGATCAGTCACACGTAGAGTACTGAGAGCAAGAAGTGTCCTTCAGCAACCCGCTTTCTATGTAGGGCTTACAGAAATAGGGCAGCCCAGGCTCTTCAGATAGCAGCGCATACATCCCCAAGGTTTGCTGAAGGGCTTTTCAGGTGGCCGAAGAAAACTGCTAAACAAGCTGCAGTCTCCTCTGCCAGTTGAGGCAGGTAATGCACACAGAGACAAGGTAGGACTCCAGCATGCTGAGCGGATGGCAGGACTGGGCCATCTTGCAGGAGAAAGCTCTCTGTGTCAGGCTCTGTTAATCCAAAGGTCCTGTCCATGGTGTATCCCTGCTGGTAGCATCACTCTTTGTACTTCTCAAACCATACAGTCCAACCCAAGCGATGATAATCACACACAATTGCCAACAGGCACAAGACAAGCTGTAATACCAGGCCACGAATCCACAAGACACAAAGCTAGCACAGGGAAGTGCAGAGTATCTAGAAGACTCAGGATTTAGGTTTGTGGCCTGACAGATCTCTTTGGGTGCTCCAAGTAGTGCCAATTTCACTGCTCCTTTCCCCTCCCCTGAAGCCACCTATGCATTGGCTCTCCCTGCCAGGGCTCCGGCTTGCTCCAGGAGCTACTGCTCCTCCAGGTAACTCCTGGCATGCCCTTAGTACCACCAGTGCTGAATTTCTCAGGAGACCCTCTGGTCAGGACC
>VYZW01046647.1:18605-39597 GCA_013401315.1 Balaeniceps rex
CTGCACACTGCCTTATCTTCAGAAGTATGTTATCTCTGGAACATGGATTTACTAGTAGCACCCAAAAGTTCTAAATAAAATTTTATACTGCATGAATGTAGTGTCACCTGTTTTGATCAGTAATCTGAGCTTCGAGCATTTCCTTTAGGAGGGGAAGGTGAAGATCAATTAATGTATTTCTGATACTATATATTTTTCAAAGAATCAATATAATGTTTCATGGTCCTCCACACAACAGAAAGGGAAACATTCTCCTTTCTCAGTATTCTAAACGTTTCTTCAGTTAGTGCTCTACCTAAAAGCTCACCCTGCTTTTTCTCCAGGCCTTACTACAAGTATATCTTTTGTGTTTTCAATGTTCTTCACTAGCTATGCTGCATGCTTCTGTGGTGTTTTTACTGCTTCTCTCATAGCTCTTCAAAGCAACGTGTATTCAGATTCCACCCACATAATTCATTCAAATCCTAATGTGGACCTGGCAGTTTTTAGCTTTTTGCATGTGTCATCAGGTCAAGCAAAGAAGAAAAGCCTACTGTTAAACCTCAGTCGCTACCGCCTACTTGTGTTAAGCTTGCAACTGTCATATCCACACATAATTGCGAGATATTAACTAGTGAAGACAAGACCACTCAGCCAGATAACTCTCAGATAAATTCATCTCTCTCTTACATAAGTATAAACTCAAGGTAAATCTGGGATGTTATTCTGCCATTTTCAGGAGAAAAGCAGAAACCAGATTTCCTCACAGGGAATCATGTCCTGCCATTTGTTTTTTCTGCCTGTTTGTTCTGCTGTGTGATGTTCTGTCACAAGCAGATGGTGATACCTCTGAATATTGCTGGGAGCCACTCTTACTGATCTGTCTAAAACATCTTCATTCGTTGGAAAATGATTTCCCTTGATCATCCTAACTTTGATGCTTGCTGAAGTTTATGAATAAAAATATCTGGGTAGTTGCCACTGGTGGTGCCATTTGCCACTGGAGGAGGTGGGTCCCTCCGACTCTCGTGTAAGCACAGTGATGAAACCAAGAACAGCCTCTGGCATCACGTCTGCATTCTCACCACAGAGCTCTGATCCCAACAGCTGATGTGCCGCTGACAACTTTATTCCTGTAACTGGCAGCCAAAAGTAGAAGTTTGATCTAGTGGCGTCTCTTCAGCTGAAACAGCTTCCTTTCAATCTTTTATGTTTTCTGACGTTTCTGTTATTATTTATATTAAACAATGCATCTTAAAACATGCAGGAGCTGTCAGACAGTGTCTGAGCCAGGAGTTCCCTTAGTGCCAGAAACAGCGTGGCCTGGTTTCCTAAACATTTGTGTTTCATGGCTGCCTGAGTTCTGCTCAGAGCTTTCCTCGTGGCTGGGGCATGTGTGGTTTCTTCATGGCTGGGGAATTCTGCGTGAATAGGCTTTTGTCATAACACAGGAACTTGGACTACAGCCTTTTTCCTGAAGGAGACAGGAGAAGAGGGTGCTTACACAATCTTTCTCTTGTCCACAGCCATCTATTTTCACAGAAAATTGGTAGGAGCTTTCTTATGTTTGAAAACTCTAGGTTCTTTTTTCAAATTTGAAAAAATTATCTAGAGAAGAAGGGAAAAACAGACAGGTGGTGTTAAACCACACTAGCCTAGTTTTTTTAGCAAGTCAAGCTAAAAAGGAAAGGGACTGAGTCAATTTTTTCCTGCCACACTTTCCTATAAATTGGTCTTTTCAGAGGTGTAGTGACAAAACTGTGGTATTGGCAGTAGTGGGGGGACATCACTCTGCAGAGCTTTGCTGAGCCTGACCTGCTGCTGCCTTTGTAAATGCCTGCTGCTTCTTCCCCTTCCGCATCTCCTGATCCCCATGGATGCCTCTTATTTGGAGGAGGCTGTGAGGAGTGGGAGGGCAGGGACAGCTCGCTGGGGAAGAGAATACCATGTGTGGTAGAGCCACAGCTATGTGTAAAGAGGGAAGTTTGTAAGCGGACCCATTTGGTTTGTACAAGATGTGGGCAAACAATATTGAATGTGTCAGAAATAGGTATGCACTTTGTATTTGCACTGTACTTGTGCTCTTTGCTATGCCATTTATTGCATGAAGCCGGGGGGGAGGGACGACACACGGAGAGACAGAGGAAACAAGCATTTGGCCTTAAAATCCAGCCTGGAACATGTTATTTATACTTTTGTCAGTAAGTAGACAGAATAACTAAATTACTGATATTAGCAGCATAAGTCTTTAGTAAAAGGCTTTGTCTTCAATACCAAACAAGACATGGTTTTAGAGAAGTACTGAAGGTCTTTTACTTATCTCACTGTAAGAATCTGATGGAGACAAGGTACAAGCTGTTTCCACCATGGTGTTGCTCAGATGTACCTTCTAGCTTGGCATATACTCCATGACCTTGTGTGGTAAAAACTACCTGCATCTTTTCTCCGCTAGTGAGTTGACAGTAGATGTTAGTTGTAAGTGTTGCTTTAGATGACCCATCTATGTAAAAACTGAAGACATACTTGTCATAGAGGAACAAGGAATGAATAGGCTTGTGAAGTTTTTAAAATGCTGCCGTTATAGTTTGGCAGGTTGAGGACATTTTGAAAGCTGCAAGTAGGTGAAAGATAAAAAGATGGCAGTAGACAGCAATCACAATTAGTTTGTGATCTAGAATACACATTTGTCTTTTAGGTCCATTAATGACCCTCTTTTCAGGTGAAGGAGAGCCCCCAAAGCTGTCAGTAGTATTAGTTCCTATAAACCCTGTATGATTTAGCAGATACAGGACAACCTACAACCTGCAGTGCAGTACATGGCAATATATAACATTTAAGTGACATTGCTTTTATAGCTATATATTTAGAAAAAAATTTAAAAGCCCTTTCCTAGAATTATGTCTTGCCAGGGAAAGAAGAGAGAGGAAAGTGAGGAAAGTACTGAGCATGACTCTCCTTAAGGACAGGCAATATTTCATACTCTTGAGCACTTACTGATTTCTGCTTTTTTCAAACCTCAGCTGCATAATCCTGCACTCTGACTGCCAGTACAGAATTTTGCATTCAGAGATAGAGGGAAGATGCAATTATTTGGGAACTTTATCAGTGCCATTTCTCAAATCATCAGACAACCTGAACAAAGATCACTTTCCACGGCACCATCTCCATGTCACACTACCCAGCATGTCTCAGAAATGGCACCTGTAGAGGGAGCAGAAGTCACGAAAGAGCTCTGAAAACGCTGACCTGCCATGGCAGCACAAGGCAGTGCCATGATGCTGGCCATCAATGCTGCTTTTTGTCAAGCCTCTTCACCCTTCAGGTGTGAAATGAGGATTAGAGAATCTGCGCATATTGGTTTTCGGGTGTTGTGGAGATGAACAAAAGGGAATTCACACTCTGATCCTTATGCAAAAAAAGGGCAAACATTCTTTCATTTTTAAACATAAAGATTATGCAAAAAGTGTGTGACTAAAGCCCTTAGTAGTTTTCTATGGCATATATGAATATTTATAATATTTAGAAACCTGGGCTTGGAATGGATTAGAAGATAATGTGCTGGCCTGCTGCCACCATTCCAGACTCTGTAAAACTTAAAAGGGTATTGTTGTGTATATATAGCATGCTGGTTGTAGCGGTTGCTGGTTATATTATGCAGTTGGTTCTATTTCAGAAAGATCCAAATTTAGGTTTGCATGGCTTTTCGATAATGGTCTTTCTTAGCACAGTGAGTAAACAGAGGTTAATTTTTGCAGGCATTAACTAGAGGTAATCCTCTATTTGAAGAAAAATTGTAAGGAGCTGGCAATTAAACTTCCACCTGAACATTTGCTCTGTACATGTTTCTAGTTTTCTTGAATCAAAAGAAGACAATCCAACTTATCTACAAGATTCAGGAAGGAGAATTCACTTTCGTTTCGTATGCTGTTTTCCTGTTCAATTTGCACCTTCCAAAGAGGAGCTCTTTTGAGTTTATATTAGACAGTACAACAGCACTTGGAAAAAAGCAATGTGGTAGGAGCTCTTCAAGGATACATAATGCTCCAGAATCTCCCCATCAGGTTTCAATGCTGTCTTCTGGCCACAGTATCTCCATTTATTCTGCCTTTATACCCACTTCCTCATTCCTTCGTGTTTCATCAGTGCCAGGTGTTGTGGTTTAAACCCAGCCAGCAACTAAGCACCACACAGCCACTCGCTCACTCTCACCCCTGGTGGGATGGGGGAGGGAATCAGAAGAGTAAAAGGGAGAAAACTCGTGGGTTGAGATAAAGACAGTTTAATAGGTAAACCAAAAGCTGCACACGCAAGCAAAGCAAAACAAGGGATTCATTCACTACTTCCCATCGGCAGGCAGGTGTTCAGCCATCTCCAGGAAAGCAGGGCTCCATCATGCCTAATGGTGATTTGGGAAGACAAACACCATCACTCCGAGCGTCCCCCCCTTCCTTCTTCTTCCCCCAGCTTTATATGCTGAGCATGACGTAATATGGTATGGGATATCCCTTTGGTCAGTTGGGGTCAGCTGTCCCGGCTGTGTCCCCTCACAGCTTCTTGTGCACCCCCAGCCTACTCGCTGGTGGGGTGGGGTGAGAAGCAGAAAAGGCCTTAACTCTGTGTAAGCACTGCTCAGCAGTAACTAAAACATGCCTGTGTGATCAACACTGTTTCCAGCACAAATCCAAAACATAGCCCCATACTAGCTACTATGAAGAAAATTAACTCTATGCCAGCCAAAACCAGCACACCAGGATACTTCTGAATGCACAGACTGAATGGTATTATCCTCAGGAATAGGCAAAGTAACGCCTTAAAATGAAGCCTTTAGCCAACTGAAGGAAGCCAGGCAGTTCAGCCTTTAACCAGAAGTTGGACAAATTCATTGCCACTTTGGTTTTCCTTGCCTGGCATAGCCCATGTAATGAGAAATTTGGAAATAGTGAAAACTTTTTAAAAACCTTTGCTACACACATAATTTGTCTTTCAGTACAATACAGCATTACAGTACTTATTCTGAATGCTATGGGTTTTTTCAGAACAAATTCCCCACATAAATTAAAAGAGTAAAATGATTCCACAGAACACACTTTTCTGATAAATCTAAGTCTTCACCTAAGAAGCTTAATACTGAACTAATCAAACACTGACCCTACAGTCTAGCTGCAAAGATCATTATGAAATGAGGCTTCAAAATCTAAACATTTACAGGTATGAAAAATTAGGGTGTGTATTAACAATCCACCTAGAAAGCACATCAAGCAACACTAGCTATCTTCATAAAAATGAAGTGTCCTTAGCAAAGCTTCCCTTGAAGTTAGATGGTCTTGAAACTTCATCAGGTTGGCTGGTGCAGTTCAACTTTGTGGTCTCTCCTTGAAATAGTTATTTTAGGGGAATACTTTTTGAAATGGTATAAATCAAAATAGCAGCATCACATAACAGAGCGAAATATGAACCCATAGAGTTATGAAACATTCATGTTTGCATGTTCATGTTTTGATTTTCATTTGATTGGGTTAGACTTGAAGAACCAACACTGTAATATGCAGTGCATTCTGTCTCAATCCAGTCTTATAATGGGTGCTTATCTTTGAGTATTTAAGAGGTTCCATTGAAGTCAATGGGGCTTATTCACATGCTTAATGCTAAGCACATGAGAATGTTTGCAAGGTAAGTGCCTTAGAAAATCTGCCTAGTAGTAATGGCTTGAAGAGGTATGAAAATTAACATAGGATAAAAATGATTCTTACTTGAAATCTACTTATTTTCCACATGTAAATACATATGACTTTAGGAACAATAGAAGCAGACCCATATCCAAATTCCCTAGATCTTTTGGGAACTTGTGTTTTAGAATTAAAATATTTTAGATCAGTTTGAGAATAGCTACATTTAATTTGATTATACAATGTGTAATCCACAAAAATGTAGTACATGATACATCAATAGTGTTTCTAATGCTGACCACCAGCCATACCCATTTTTGTATCCTTGACAGTGCATTAAAATGTCTAAGATTATTCAGTATGTGTGTAAGGAATGTTTTACATTGGTGCTTCCCCACTTTTGGAATGACAGATTTCACAAAGGTATTTTATTTATAACATCATTTTCATGTAAGATTACAATTGTGTATTAATTTTGAGGAGCGTATGCCTAGGCTTTACTGTTTACTAGTAAGAAATATATCATTCCATTGTGTGAGGGCTTATCACTAGATTGTTAATCTTACACAAAATTTCAAGAAGGTATGAAGCAGCCTGGTGAGAGTGTGCTGTGTTAAAACACATAGCTGTGTTGTAATTGTTGGACCATGTTAAAGTGCTGGAACAAACCTTAGACTCTGATTAGGAATAGCATTTCCCTCCTCTGCTTTTTCTTAATCTAAGCAAAAGAAACTGAAACAAATGTTGTCCTTATAACAGTGATTGAATCAAGCTATCTGGCTAAAGAAGGCAGTTTTACTGCTGAAGTTTCAGTTTATTTGATATTATGCGAACAACTAAGTAGTTCTGCCCCTGCACTGGTGGGTGTATTACCTGTGTGGTGCTAATCACACAGGCCAGTTAAAATTTTGCGGTCCAGAACTAAATCTGAAATGTTTTGCTTTATGACTTACCTTCATTGCTGTTCTTAAAAACTATTGTAAAATAGCATCTGATTTATCAGAGCAAAATGTATTGATTAATATTTTCTTAGCTAAGTGAGTGAAATGATGGCTTATTTCCTGAAGAGCAAGCACAGCCAAGAAAGACTGAAGTGACTTCTGCTTTTTTTGTGAATTGCCAATAAAAGTGTTCGCCAAAAGTGAATCTACTCTTCATGGGGGGTAGATACACTAGTTCATGCTGGGTTAGATTAGTTAGTGCAAGCTAACACTGTCTAACAGGGCTGTTTGATGAAACTTGCCTACAGGGCCACAGTTCTAATGGTGGCCACCCCACCTGTGAATCAAGCATACTTCCAGAGGGAATCAATGAACATACACCCTCACGTGTCCATTTTACACTGTCATTTTCCAGGAGGGCTGCGTTTTAAACTCAAACTCATACGAAAGGTGAAAGCTCTTTAATTGCTGAGTATGTTCTAGAAATGGCCTTGCTGTTAGGAACTGATGGTCTTAAAATTAACATGTGTACATACTCCAAGGTGTTCTACGTGATATTCCTTTTACTTTTTAACGTGGGAAGATGTTATCAAGGAAATGCACATTGAAGGGGCTGATTTTCATTCTTAGTTAAGGCCTTTTACAGCATCCAAGCAAGGGAAAGGGCTCTCTGAGCGCATGTAAATTATAGTCATGCTCATTTAAAGCCTGTGTAAATGCAAATCACACCCTACATATGAGGGTATCAGCATTAAAATTATATTTTCATTCATATGACTGCTTTTATTGGCATATGTCTTCACACTCAGGCACAGTTAGGTGCTTCGTTTAAATGATGATGAAATACAGCGCTTGTTCTCTGATTGCATCCCATCTTTTCTTTCCAGCGCATGATTGCCAACACTGTCAGGACAGTGAAATTCTGCCGAAGCCAATCTTTCAGTAAGTGTATTACAACATCTGCACAGTCAGCATTACCATCAGTAGCTACAGTAATTACAACTAATTCTGTGTGTACCAGAATTGAAAAGCCTGGTTTCCAGTGATTCTTCCATGTTTGGATCTTCCGATGTTTTACAGGGTGAAATATCCTTCAGGAAGCTCTAATAAGCCCCTTCTCCTCCATCTCTTTTCCAAGCATGTGAAGGAGCTAAATATCTGTGAGGTCTCTACACATCTGTCAAATTAGAATTGGTTGTAATTAGCCAGTGCATTCAGAAGTGGTTGAAATAAGGCTAGCAGACAGCAGCACACAGATACATGCCAGATACTTGCTTGGATAAACCCTGTTTTTATAGGAAACCAGTCCGGAAACATGATGTTTATAAATGACATAACTGCATAAGGTGATGAACTTAAAACCTGTTTGTCAGTATAATTACCAGAACTTACTTCAGGCCGTGTAAGATGACTGAGCTGTATGGTCGAACAGGCTTGCTCTGTGGGTCTCGTCCCATCTAGGTGCACTGCCAGTCCCAGTCACACTGGCATTTCCTAAGCGCTTCATTTTGCTTCCCCTTTCTCAAAGAACAGATTAAATAATATAACACAATACATTTTTATAGTTTCTTTCCATCTGGGTCAAAGCTTAACTCGAGAAGATCAAGTTAAGGCAGGGTTGGGGTTTTTTTCTCCCACCATCAAGGTTTTTCTGGCTATGTATCTTTTAATTTTAACATATTAAGCACTAGCGAGACCTCCACATATTTAGAAATGGAAGTGGATTTTCACTAGACATGATACAACAAAATGTCCGTATATAAATGTACCGTATCTAAGTCCCATGGATTTTGTGTGTGTGCATGTGTATTTATATACAGTAGATGCTTCAGGATCTCTCTTTTAGAGAAGTTTAAGTTACCTAACATGTATTTCATTAAATGGTAAGCTGTTCACTGTGAGGCTGAAGATACTCAGATTTTAACTCAGTGGTATTTCATAATTGTTGTTGGAGTAGGTATAATGCGGTTATGTTAAGTAACATAAACAGGTAGTAAATTTTGAGGCTTGAACGGAGCAGCCACTAAGCACTACAGTGTTACAATATGTAATACTGAGCTAGAAATGGGAATATTTCATGAAAGGAGGCTTAAATCAATTATACAGTTTTGAATATGTGTGAAAGCTGCTGGTTCAAAAGCAGATGGGCAGCTTTAAATCACAGTAGTTAGCTATATAATTTATAGCTATTGACTGCTAAGGTGATGTCTAAAACTGTAACCAAGGGCCATCAATTTGAGTAAATGTAGCCAAGGATATCTGAGAGAAAAAGTTAATTTGTGGAGGTAGTAACCAGAAAGACTATCAGATATGGAGGAAAGGTTTCAAAGCGAGCAATTTCTAAATATTTTTTAACTCACCAGCATCTGGCATTTCCTGTGACAGCTTGTAAAGGGTTATGCGTTCTGTTCAGGCATTTGTTCGTTTAAGTGTATCAATCCTACATCATTTCTCTCTTACCAGATCCCGATGCAGCCCTAACTAATAAGAACCATCAGGATGTTCGGAGCTATGTGCGGCAATTAAATGTGATTGACAACCAGAGAACTTTATCACACATGTCTCACCGACTAGAACCGCGTCGAGCATAAACATTTGAAGCAATGATGAGAAATGATCTTTTATCCTGTCAAGGTCACTTGTTAAGAACTTCACTTTCTCTACTACCGCACTGCCACTACAAAAATAAGCAAAAACATATCCTAAGGTCTTAGGCAACGCACAATGTACCAGCCTGTCAGAGAACTTTGGCTGAGGAAGCTGTAGCTGTATGGGCGGCCATGTTGTGAACTGTTAATTCATCTTAAAAGTGTAGTAAATGATTTCTCATATGGATAAAAAAAGGCAAAAAATAAAAAAGAATAGCTAGTGAAAAATGCACAAAAAGCTTCTAACAATTCCAAGGGAGGCAGTATTTTTCTCCCTAATTAAAAATCTGTATTTTATGATTTATTCTCCAGGTCAGGACCAAAACTGATAATCAGTTTAGCATGCCCAGCTACTGTTGACCTCAGTGGAAGATGTATGCAAGCATCTGATGAAAGAATGTAGGTTCAAGAGAGGTCCAAGGTATAGTTCCATTCAGAGAAGACTTACAAATATTTCCATCTGAAATACAACAGATAATAAGAAAAATTTCTAGTCTTAATTGTACTGCCTACTACTACAAGCAGCGTGGCCATTTCAGAAAACTGACAGGACTGAAAATATTTTGAATGATTAATAGATTAATCTGTGTTTACATTTTACTTCTTTTTTTAAGCTACCAATCAGGTTTTTACAAAATTCCATTATGATAGTAAGGTTGTCGAAATCAATAGCATAAAGGTAGCAAAGGACTGGTTCAAAAAGAGCACAATATGCACAAACAGATTTCAAGAGAATAATTTCCTGGACATTAAAACCTTAAACTTCAGCTATAATTATTTGTGGCTGGTTAACACGTATTTTCTGGTCTTCAGCATTTACAAATATCTTAATTTTCAGCCAATTGTTTTGCACTTTCAGTAGACTGTAAATAGATGTTAATTCATTATGTTCTAGAATATTTATTTATATAATAGCTATTGTGCCAAAATAATTCAGTTTTATTTATTTTGTTTAGCATGTTATGGGAGTGCAGCTTTTGTCTTTATACTTTGTGCGCATTTTATGTGTAGGAATTGTGTGATGTGTGTTTTCTGTAAATAACACGCAGTACCTTATTAAATGTAATTGCCGGAAAGGTTTAGTTGCTGGCCTTATTTGCACTTTCGGCTTCATTCCTGCATAAATACCGATGCTATTAATTGGCTGATATAGCAAACTTCGCTTGTCATTTGCTGGGCCTCGAAACCACAGTTAGCCTACATCCACCGTGACACGGATGATCATCAGATCCATCCCTGCCACAGGGGATGACAGTCTTGCAGTGATGTAACACTATGGTTTTATTAGCTGGTTTGTTTAGAGTTTCTAAGGAGGCCCCCTACCCTTCCGTGTAAAGACAGAAAACATTTAAATTGGAAAGGTTTAAATGAAGGGAACGTATTCTTCATTTTAGCTATCTGACTAATTTGTCCTGCTCGGTCACTAATGTGAGCACTGCGAGTTACCTTATCTTGGGCAGGATTTTACCTCAGGTTGGCTAACTCAAGTTGAGACCTCAGCTAATGTGGCACTTGAGAGGCCTCTGGCTTCAGTCACCCCAGGGAGGTCTATCAGGTCCTGCAGCCATGAGGGAAGAGGTGATCTGGCACGTACCCTTTCCCCTCCAAGATCACTTGTGCTAGCCTGAATACTCCACGGGATGGCTGTACTACTGCTGGGCAAGCACTGACGGTGGCCAAGCATGTGCCAAGGGAACAATGATGTTCAAGTGGCAAAAGGCTTTCCTATTGCGTTCACACTGGCTCTGCTCTGCAAAGCTGGATGTCATAAAACTGATTAAGTCTGAAATGACAAGTTGCAACTATTATCTCATAACGAAGCATCAGAAATTACTTCATTGATATAGTCTACATTTCGCCTCAGATGCAGAGTATACTTTTCTTGGCATTGACCAGGACTGTGTGGAGTTGGTATACACAGAAAGATTTTTTTTTTTAATCTATAAAAATAATTACATCCTTTTAGTCAAAACATAAATTCTGCAAAAGCTGAGAGTCACCAGGGAAATGCTGACACAGAACCACTGTCTGCTCAGTACCTGCATTCTGCAAAGGGAAGAATTACACAGTTAAGACATATTCTGCAGCATGATGAAATAATTTATTTTAACTTTGCTGTCTGACTGAAGTTCAAGATGATTCAGAGGAAAACCAGCTAATAACATAGAGACAAATTTGTGTCTTCTTACTTCAAGCGAGAATTATTTCCATTTCTACTGCTCTATGAATATACTTCATATGGCCTTTTCAGATACAGAATCTTCCCAGAAGCAAAGTATGCAGTAGAATAAACTACAGGGACACAATTCATTCAAAAGACGTTTTTATCTTTACAATCAATTTATAACATTTGTGAGTTCATGATTTTATTTGTTCCAGATTTGTTCCTATTGTTTGGACTTTCATTTATTTCTGTGTTAACTGGTTTATAAAGCTGCCAAGTTTCAGCTTGGCTCTGCACATAGACCAATTCTTCATCCGTTTAGTCTGGTTTTATCCCCTTGGTTTATTCTTTTATTCCTTAGAACCTCTAACTGTTTTACTTACTTGTTGCCAAACAGTCTCTATCGTGTAGATATATCCCCGTGATACAACTAGAGGTTTTATGGCACCTCTGTATCAACAAATGAATGCAGTTTACCTACTCAATGAAACTGGAATCTGGCATTTTTTAATTTTCCAATAAAGGGTGCTGTATAAATAACAAGTGTTGCTAGCTCTGTATCTAACTCATTCAAGTGGCCTGGGTAGTTGCTATGGTGCTGATCACAGTCTACATACCTAGAGATTAAATGAATAAAACTACCTTTTGGCTCTGGGATCCATACTGGGTTTCTCTTGCTCCCTGTGTTGACTTTACAACAGGAAGGCAGCTGTCGATATATCGCTCTGGCTGTGTGAAGTCCAAGCAACTGTTGCAATAGCATGAAGAATGAATAGGAACTCGGGAAACATTGAAATGTCAAAACGCCCGTGCTGTCTTCACCCTGTGCTTGCAGCTGCGAGTCACAACTTCATCCTGCTTCAAGGGAGAGACACCCCTCATCTGCTGACTCTTGGGGACAGTTCGTACACCCCGGCTCAGATGCTGTGCCAACGCAGCCAAGCAAGAGTGTCGGGCGATCCCCAGACCTGCACCAGTGGTGGGCCATACAGCTTTAGTTGTAGCACACTGCTTGGCCTGATTTTGGGCCATGCCAACCAGCACCGTGTGAGAGTGTCCAGCCATTAGCTGTGGGGGAGCATGCACCAGGGACCATTGCCAGTGGGAAATACGGACAAGCTTGTCCGTTCCGCCTCCGTCCCATCTCCATCCCCTCCCCGCGGTCCTCCAGCGGGTCCCAGGAGGCTTTGCACCTCCATCACATCCGCTTGCATGAACAGCATAAACGCTGTAGCGCAGCCCCCTCCTTATTTCAACACTTCAGACTGAAAAAATATAAACCTGCTCAAAATAATGATCATGTCTGAGGGTCACAGGTTGTACAATGCTGATACAGCCGGTCCATGCTGCTTGGCCTCAGGCCCCAGAGCCCCTGACCCTGTTTTATTTACTGGCAGAGTCATAGCTATAGTTTTTAGATGCAAGGTGACCGGGAGGCAGTGTCCACAACAAACATCTGCTGCCGGGGACCAGCGAGGCTGGAGACCCCACGGAGCCAGGATGGTGACACCTTGGGCATTTTGGAAAAAGTTCTGCATTACAGGGTTCCACTATGACACGGCTTTTTGCTCAAGCAGCAGTACAGAGCACGAACACCTCTATTTAGGGCTACAGAGCCTAAAGAGTCGCAGGGTACAGCTCCCCCCTTCCCTGGCACATTTCGCTATGGTTGCTTTGTTAGGATTTGCTGTTTTTCTCAATGGCCAGGCCCAGTGAGCCTGGGAACAAAGGTTAAATCCAGGGAGGCTGAATACAACATATCAGGAGGCTACTACTGTTTGGTAAAGGCAGGATCCAAAAGATTTTTCCCGGACATCTTATTCAAACCTGATCAGCCATAAAGACATGATAGTGCCAGATAAAAGAGTTCAAATGTATTTGCAGGACTCTGCAGACGGAGGGTTTGGGTTTTTTCCCCCTAAGGAAAATGCTGTGAAGGCACACAGCCTCTGCAGACCAGGTGCAAAGAGAGAGACAGAGACAAAAAACCCTCTTTTCAAAGAGACACTGGCAAAACAACCTTTTAAGTACAATAATTTTAAATAAAATTTAGAAATCTTACAAAATAAGTTAGAGGCAAATCAAAAGGTTTAACCTGCAGGGGTAGCAAAAGAGAAATGAATTTTGCTAAAAAAAAAAAAAAAATTTAACAAAATGTAACGGCAGAAAATTATAAGTCTAAATTGTTAACGTAGCTTCTTAGTAAGGTCAACTGCATAATATACAGTACCTTAACCTCTTCCAGCAATTTTTAAACACCACGCAGCTTAAATAGACTACTTCTGAATTCAGCGGTATTTCTTCTGGGAGCTCTGAATGCAAATCAAGAGGTAATAGTGGAAGAAAATTAAAAGATGTGCTATTCTCATTTCATTTTTTGTGCTGATAATAAGGAAAGCAGCATAGAGAGTGATACGGCAAAGTGAACCTCTAACTTGAATAGCTTTTCTTTCACTGTTAATCTGAAATACATTACACCCTGCCTTTTCAAATAATCATAATGTGCTTTACTGTAGCCTGCATTAAAGTTTAGCAGGCAAAAGCAGCAGCTGTCACCAGAGGTCAAGGTATTAGCAATCAAAGAAAATAATGACCAGATTAAAAAGTTATCATTAAAATTACTAAACCAGAAAGTTTTACAGCAGCTTATCTTCACCCCGAGCACAAACAGGCAGCGGAGCCCTCCCTCCAGGGCTGTAACCGTGCCCAGGGAACCTCTACCACCATCAGATGTCTCCCTGTGGCAGTGCCATGGGGCTGGCTGGCCCTCGGCCGGGGTGATGGCACGGCCAGCCTCAGCAGCCAGAGAGGACCCTCACCCCTCCGCCTCTCTTGGGAACAGGCACTGCCGCCCCAAACCAGCTCCTGCAGGACAGGGAGCTCCCCGACGCAGCTGGTGGCTAAAACCAGATCTCCAGCTTCTCACCGTGGTGAAAGGCTGTGGTCAGTGCGCCATCGGAGCAGCCGGGGTATGTCCTCCATGCATTTACCTGCATGGCGTCCAATAGCATGGCGTCAGACTGGCTCTTACTTCATGTGCCCCATGCACGGCTTTAGCAATGAAATACAGCCCTCATACAGCACCTAACTAAGGAAATAGCTCGTAAATTCACAAAGGAAAGTAATCCAACCACAGTCTTGGTGTTTTATGACTCAGGTGATGGGGGGGACTACCGTAAAAAGGAAGATTTTTGTAGTTAAAAGGGCAAAAAAGAGAGCATCTACAGCTACAAAATCTACCTCTAACTGCTGAAGGATATTTCACAAAGGGTTCATTTTTAATAGGTTTGGCACTCAAAGGTAATTTCTGAATTCAAAATAAACTCAGAAAACTACATGAAAATGCATAAAGAATGCATAATTACTGACGCGAATTGGAATATTTTTCTTGGAAACTCCATGTAATAAAAATGTGACACACAGGGGTACTGGTAAGAGACTGACCTTTATTTCCTGGCCCTAATCCATTTGGGTCAGTGACAAAAAGCAAAGCCTTTGTCACATGGCAGGAGTCAGCCAGTCGTGTTTAATTTTTTTCCTCTTTTTGCTTTCAAATGCAAATAAAGCACATTACCAATGAAAATAATGATTGTAAATGAATACCTCAATTAAAGGAAATTTACATAAAGATATGTAGCATAGAGGTGACAGTAGATACTCCAACATCCTAACAGACAATAATCCATTTCTTAATCAACGTCTGTCAATAATCATAAGCTTCCTGCTCTCCATGGTTTCCTCATTATAACACCACCTCTTGTGTTTTTAAATAGTTCTTTCTTCAGATGCTGTCCGAGCCAGCAAGTGAATCCACTAGCTGTATTTGCCGACTCTTTGTGGTTTTTCACAGGTGTACATTATTTCTGCGCAGGAGTACTGTCGGCAGCATTGTGGATGTTCTCAGATAACAGAGAGACAGTGTTGCCTTGGGTTTTCTTTAGATGTCCTCATTCTCAGTAGGACTGACCCTTGAGGGCTGCGGTACTGGCAGGTTGCTGCCTAGTGTCTGTTTGAAATCTAACATTTCCTTCCATTTGTAATTCCTGCCCTAATGTTTCTCCTGTTCCAGTTGTCTGGCATGTAACTCCTTTGTGATGCTCCTGATCAGTTAGTGCTGTCGCCAGAAACTAGTTAGAGGTTTGCACAGATTTTTTTTTCCTTCCTGTCACAACTAGCCATTGTTAATAGTGTGCTAGTGTTTGGGGGGGTTGATCACCTGTTTTTGGAAACACAGGCAAAGGGACTGAGCTGATACAGCTAAACAGATTTATCTAGAATAAGGGCTTTTCTGAGGCAGTCTAATATTATGGACATTTTCTAGTCTTATTTCATCTCTAAATCTGAAGAGAAAAAGATGTGATCTTCAACAGACAGATTTGTTTCTAATTAATGTACTCTGGATTAAACAAGCAGCAAAAATACAAGCTACTAATACTACAGTACATCATTAAAAGGAGCTAATACTTTCTTTTTAGTTCAAACTGACTCCCTGTCTATGGTGGCCAAAGTTTTCATGATTCTACTGGCTGCCTTTACTTTCCAAGAAAGGTAAATATACTAAATAGTCAGATACTAATTAGTTTTCATAAAGAAAATAGCATACAATGCTTTAAACCAGCTGTTGAATGTTCTGTGTTGTC
This sequence comes from Balaeniceps rex, assembly GCA_013401315.1. NCBI lineage: Eukaryota > Metazoa > Chordata > Aves > Pelecaniformes > Balaenicipitidae > Balaeniceps > Balaeniceps rex. The sequence goes on from VYZW01046647.1 coordinate 34,644, forward strand.
ATCTTCCTTTGGTGGTCCTCCGAGGTGGAATTGTGCCTGCCTCTCCCCAGACTCCCTACGACCGAGCAACCTATTGGAAAAAAATGATGAGGGAAATGAAGGGACTGTTGCTTCAGTGGAGCTCACAGTAGTGCGGATTAGAAAACACAAATGGGCACAGCAACAATAAATTCAGTACAGCTTTAAAACAAAGAAAACAGTGTTAAGCCATATTACATTTTAGAGAAAAAATGTGCCGAAATTAGAACAACAAATTAAGTCTATTGGACCACAAAATTTAATATAAGGAGTATGAGCTATATACATATAATTAAAAATATGTAATGAAATGGTAACTGAGCAGAGTACTACTGAGTAGATTACAGCTGAGTATAATGATCGGCTAAAAATTGTGGTGCCAGGAAAAGATAAGAAAACCATTCATGTAAAACAATCAGGAAATGTATTTCTTGTTAATATTTTGCCATCTCATTGCTATCTCTTTGTTAATTATATTGACATTTTTCTAGAAGTTATATGTGCTTTTATACTGCACACATGCCAGATCAAAAGAGAAGTAGTGTACAAGCTGTAGCCTGCCAGTTCTGAAAACCATTATGCACAAAGCAGGTATTTGATCCACATGTAAAATATCCATTGCACAAGAGCCTTCTCTGCCAGATGGATGCCTGTATTTTATCATTTGAGTCTGTATTTAATAATTCTGTGCTTAATAATTTTACAATTAATTAATAATTAAGTTATATGTTTATAATTTTATGTTAAATATACAATATAGGCACTTTCACAAATTCCTTATTTTTCTCTCTAATACAAAAAAACAGATGAGAAAACAACAGCAGAAAAAAATGCCAGTTGTGTGGGTCTAAGAGACGTATGATGGCCAGTACAGGCTCTATCTTTCTTCACTCCCCGCGAAAGCTGAGAATTAGCTGTTAACCACAGCACAGCAAAGACTGGGCTGCTAAAGCAAACAGAAATCAGCCCCAGCTGTGTGGGCATGGGGGCTGCACGTAGCATCAGGCCGGTGTTTGTGGGTGCACACTCACCGTGTCATTTAGAGCAGGAAAGGCAGGATTGCCTCTGAGCCAAATCCAAAGGCAATTCCTTAGATTTTCCACTTGCTAGAGCTCACTGGCTCCATCTCTCAGAAAGACTAAATGCAGCTGACTTTGGCTAGCAGTACCATGCAAGTTCTCTTTTAGTCATGAAACAAACCCTGCTAGTTATGTTTTGGGGTGTAACTGCAGAGGTGTGTGGTTGCAGCGTATCTTGACATACCTGCGTGAACTTCAGTCTGGACAGCGCAAGCAAAAATAATGATGCAGAGAGGGTTTTCAGGCGAGCCAGGTCACAAACCTGATGGTACAAGTGGCATAAAACTAATGCTACCGTATTGTTACTGCTACTGTTGCTCACAGTAGCTAGATTAACACTAGCATACGCTAGTGCTATATCTTCTACGGCAATGTGTGTACAATCTTTTGTCCTAGTATATCCCAAGCATGACCCCCACCATGTTTTCTCGCCAATTTTTTAAGCTAGAAACGGAGGCAAGCCGCATCAGCCAGAGAAGCAGAAGTGCTTCAAAGAAACCTCAGTACTAAGCCTGAGCTGAACTCTGAGCCGGTCTTGAAGGAGGATTGAAAAATACGGAGCAGGTGTCCACCTCTAAATTATCTGTGTCTAGAGTTTCACATACAGTTTAAGCTGGCATAAACCTTCACTACTGCTAAAAAAGCACTTCCACGCTCCATCCCCTCTCAGCTGCTCCAATCAGCCCTTGCTCCTCTCCTGCCTTTGCGCTGGCACGAGTCTTTGTGCAATTGCCCAATGACCTGCATTTGGATCTGGGTGAAAACTGATTGCTTTTCCCTGCGGTAGCTTCGCCTCCGCAGCCCAGTTCACCATGCAGCCGTGCAAAAACCGTGCTGGCAGAAGGCGAGGTGGGCAGTGCAGCAGCAGGAACAGGGCTCACCGGGCAGGGGAGGGGTGTGACTGCTGCTTTTGGCAGGCAGGATGATTTAAACTGCCTGGACGTACACATGAAACTTTATTTTCCATGTTGAAATGTGGTGAGACATCATTGCACACCCAGTGTGGCAATGAGATGTAAAGAGACAATTCATATGAATCCTTTCAACTCAAGAATTGAGTTAAAAGTTGCCAGAGCTGCCTTTGTCTCTTGCCAGTTGTTGTGGCTTTACAATAACTTTTGTGAGCTTTTAAATATTTTCTTTTTCTGCCTGTTCCATCTAAATTAAAGAAGCCTGCAATCAGGATAGAGCTCTCCAGAGCTAACTCAAGAGCTCTCGGTTTGAATTTGCTGTCTCAAAAAGGGGGGGGAACCGTACTGCCATGTGTTGGCTGATTGTTTTATATGGTGTTATGACCACCCAAGAAACTCCAATTACTCTGGTTTCTGATCTTTTCTAGCTAATTTTTTAGTTCTCATGATAATGGAAAAAACCTTGACAATACACAAAGACTCGCTCGCCAGAGGGCAGAAAGAATACGAACCCAAAAGTGCACACTTAAAACCTTGTTGTAATAATTCCAGCTTCACGATAGCGTACCACTGGGGTTGGACAGTCCTCATGCAGGCTCCTTCGCTTTCGCTCTCTTGTCCTCTAATTAATTGTCCTCAAGTGCAATTACGTGTTTTAAACAGTGGCATGTTAACACAGTGCCTGATGCAGACTCTGCACTCCTACTCTTGGAGTAGGAAATATTAACCACCCCCTCGTTTCTCATGCGCTACTGGAATAGTTTCTTTCTTTCTGCAACCAGGGCCTAACGTCAGACATGGTAAATCCCAGCTCTGAAGATACACAGGCCTGGATGAAATGCCTGGACGAAGTGCTCTCAGCAAGAGACCTCTGAATGCAAGTGCTCTGCTCTCTGAAGGAAATGCCAATGAATACAGTGATTTAACATTTAGATTTTAAAATCATTTGACTAATTGGCAATTGCTTCAGACAGGAAGGATAAACACGTTAGTCACAGCATTTAAGAGACTAAGTATGTGGCATCTCTCCTCCTCTGGAGCATGAGTTTCATGTGACTTGCATTTGTTATTTGTGCTTTCTTTTAAAATGTGGCACCTTTGATTGACTTTGTCTGGAGACTTCTCCAGGCTCACCAGCAGATCAGTTCATAATAAAGCATAAGCACTCTCAGATCAGACAAAAAGTGTCTGAAAGTGCCATACCCAGGGGAAGCCAGAGCCTGCGGACCTCCTTCACTGCTTGTCCTGGCAATGCTGAGTCCGCCACATGGGCGGAAGGGGGTCACCAGCGCCTGCTTTTTGACTTTCTTAGCATCTTCATGTACTTATTGCACCAAGTGCTTAAGATCTTGCTGAACTTTATTCTGGTTAGTTATCATGGCACAGTGAAATAATATGTTTTATTTTATGTACACTTCGGCTCCACTGTTTTAACTTTTTTTTAGCCTCCCCCATGCCAAAATAACATACCTTGGGGAAAAGCCTCTGATGTTCATGAAACAATTGTATTTGATTCATCAGTAAAGTGTTCTTCCATGACTCGCCTTGATGCCATACATCTTCGTGATGTACAATTAACATACATGATTCAGGGAGATGCTGCACACCTCTTTGTGATTCATTGTGCTACACAGCTGATTTTTATATAGCACATACATATAACAAGAGTCAAATATGAGAGGTAACGAGGAGCCAGGATTCTCCAGTGAATGCAAAACCACAGTATATAGACATGGGTAGATGAGCTGGGGAGTGCAGTGTAAAGTGGTGATGGGCATTGAATCTTGCACAATACTGATATAGAAAATGTACTGTCACAGCCATGTGATATGTTTGCCTCAGCAGCAAAACTGTTTGCCCCGAAGTCTTTTGAGTCACTTCCTTTAAACGTGACAGCTTATTTTCAATTTGCAAAAAGTTTTCTGCAACAGCAGAGTACCTCAATACCATTGAAATGTTTGGATAAGTCTGTGTGGCTTCAGAGGGTGGAGGTGGGTTGTCTCTGTTTTCTTCCTGACCTGGGGTAATCATCTTGAGAGCAGCAGGGGAATATGGACAGGGGACCAGGGGGCTGCACTTGCCAGTCAAGTCCTCCTCTTCTTCCACATTCCTCAAAGGAGGACTGGCTATGGCAACACAACCTTCTCCCTTCCTCCTCCTGGGGACCTCCAGACCCTCTCACAGACCCGCATCCACAGCAGCTCAGCAATCCCAGGCAACACCCAGCACTTAAAAAGATGCTCCTGCTTGTGGTAACACCATCCCAGCTCCAGTGGCACAAGAACAACAAAGCAGATTTTTAAAAAAACTACCATCACCTGGTCATTTTGGTAATGATTTTAAATGAATTTAGCTATATTGCCTGTTACTGAAGCAGCAGCCCTGGAAGGAGGCCAGCTGTGCTTCCAAAGCTGCAGCCATGGCAGCGCAGCACCATGCCAGGACTGTCTCCACCTGCAACAGCAGGGCCACGCTTGCAAACCAGAAACACCGGAGCTGATAGGCCCTGCTCGGCCCAGAAGGCTCTTCCTGAATTTGGCACGGTTAACTGACAAGCAGACACCCTGCCTCAGTCGAAGGCCATCCTCTCTGGTCAGCCCAAGCCGTGCACCGAGACAACACTCCATCCAGCTCACCTCATGCCAGCCCCACTGCAGCAGCCACCACGACGGGCGAGGGGGTGCGTGGGCCGTGAGTGGCCGGGCGCCCCGTTACTCATCAACGCATCGGGGACGAGGGCGGTGGGCATGCGGCCCTCCTCACCCGCCGCCTCACGCACCCTCGGCCGTGGCGGAGGCGCTGGTGCGGGGCCGCAGCCCCGCCGGTACCTGACGCCTCGCCGCCCCACAGTCCGCCCGCCCAGCCCCGGCACCTCGCCCCCTATAGGCGGGGCGGCCGCACTGCCCGCACCCCTGAGGCGGCGGCGGCGGCCTCGGCCTCGGCCTC
>VYZW01046647.1:39867-54169 GCA_013401315.1 Balaeniceps rex
CGGGCGCCGCTGGGGGCCGGGAGACGGGCCGCGCCTCGCCGGGCTGGGCACAGTGGTGCCCGCCGAGGGGCAGCCGGGAGGGCGGGGAGCGGCGGCTGTGCGGGACGGCCCCACGCGGGAAAGGTGCCGCCGGCTCTTGTCTTCCCAGGGGCTGGGCGCGGGAACTGGGCAGCGGCGTCGGGCCGGGGGCCACCACCCTCGCCCGCCCCTCCGCTCCTCGGACGGTGTTTCGAACGTGTTCACTTTACGTGCACCTGCTGCATTTGTCTGTTGTTTTGGGCATAAATTCCCTCAGGTTGGGCTTTGAGGTGTGACTTCCTTCCCCTCCGTTTTTTCCTTTCCCCCCTCATTTTTTAAGTGAACTGGTATTCTTTTTTTTTTTTTTTTTTTTTTTTTTTTTTTTTTCTTCTTNTTTTTTTTTTTTGCTATGTTCGCTCAAGTTAGTTCATCTCCACCAGTATGCCTTTTTTTTTTTTTAGCGTGCGTGTGTGTGAGCCATCCATTACCCCTCTATCCGGCATGCTTTGCTGTGAGTTTTAGCGACAGAGCCATCGGGAAAGCCACAGATCGTTACTTTTTCTAAATTCCAGAAGCAGAAATAATTTGAAAGTGCTGGATTAACTGGGTCACTGCCTGAAAACATCATAGCTTTCCGCTGGAGGCACGCAGTTAGATGTTTTCAGGACTTTGCCCTGAAATTGTAAGTCCTCAGAAGCCTTCTTGTTTTATCTATCAGTAATGTGCTTTGCATACCGGTGGCACTGTGTGAATAATGGTAACCCTGGAGAGCCCGGCTCACTGACGGAGGAGAAGGCAGAAACACTGACAAAACCAAGGCCCGGATCCCGCAGTCGTGCGGGTACGAGGACTGGGCGGCTCTGCGGGCCAGGGTGCGGGTCTAGCTGCCTTGCCTTTTTTGCGTCTTGTTACATGCATACGCCTGGCAGGCATCACTGACGAGGTACAATGTAAGCGAAGTGAGGAGTTTAGGGTTTCTGCAAGATAAAGTGTTTTCTATTTAAAGTGAAGCCTTTAAACCCTTCAGTCTCTGCCATTGACACAGCTCGGGTCAAAAATAGTTCTTTTCCTGAAGTACTCAAACTGTTTAGGCTGAGTTGAGTTCTTTTTCCGTAGCACTGATGGTTATATAAATTCAAATAAAATTAGAAATGTTATTAATGGAAGTTATGCAGAATTCTTACATTCTGACAAAGAACAGGCTCAAATGTTGTTGCTTCTGTAACTAAGGTAGGCAGAGCCATGCCTCCAGTCTCACCGTCTGCAGGGCTGCTGCTAGTCAGATTAAGAAAGCTTAGGAATTGTAGGGGTTGTTGACTTTATTTTAACTTTACTGGGAGATGAGAAGATTAGGATATATTTAATCGTTGTTGTGCTTGGAGTTTGTTTGCATCTTATCCATCAGCAAGTTCATGATACGATTAAAGGATCTTTTATTTATAAAAACTTCCTTCTGCAGTATCTCTTGTAGCTCAGTATCACTGTAACTTCTCTGTTTTCTGTTTAGACAAGAACAGTGGTTAACCAGGTTTTGGAATTTGAGGGGATTTTTTTGTTGTTAGGCTTTTTTGTTTTGTTTTTTAAAAGGCTAAATAAATATGCTGCAGCAAAAATCCAAGTTGGTATAGGACTGTAGGCCATGTTGGATACAAAGGATGATTTGGGTCTAAAAATGGATGGTCAAAGATCTTGAAAGCAAATGGGCTGTTTTGCCAAATAAGGAAACTTGGCACATTCTGCTGTGTATTTTAAGATAGCACAAGTGTAGTGTGCTACTACTTTATTGGCAATATGTTGGCAGCATGCCTTCCTGAAAGAAGCACTGAATCCTGCTTCGTGGAACCGCACAGTGAAGTGAGGGCAGTGAGTTGTGTGGTTGTTCCCTTTAATAAATTACCGAGGGTTTTCCTGAAGTAATCAAATATTTAAGCAGCGTCAGGTGCACGTGCAAGATGAGGGATGCAATTTTCAGTTCTGGAGCCACGCACTAAGCAAAATATGAGTTGCAGTTACAGTGCAATTTGTGCTAAATTCTTTCCTGCCTCCTGTCTCTAACTTGCAAGTCCCTCAGAGGAAGCTCTCCATGCTCTGGGAGCAGTAGCTAAATGACAAATGTAGGGTCTTCTGGCTTGTACATGGAATAAAGCAGAGAGTTGGGCTTGGCAGCACTTCCCCTACTGCACAGGCTGTTTTTGGGGAGCTGGGAGGTACAAGTGAATGTGTTGAATTCTTCCAGTGTTGCTGTGCTAGGATGCAGGGCAGGGCAGTCAGTTTGCAACCCATTTGCCTGGGTGCTTGGGGTTCCCTCACTTTGGGAGGGTCTGGGAGGAGCAGCAGGCCCGGAACCCCAGCAGGGTCCTGGGGAGGGACCCCTGTGCCGGTTACTCTGCCAAAATCACAAGAAGCCAGTGGTGGCCGATGGTTTCCTATACTGAGCACTTATTACTGTACTGAACTGAGCTTGTTGTGGCTTAATACCTTGCTGCAAAGTGACTCTGCATAATAGAGTCCTGACATGTTAAATGCTAACGTTAAATAATAACCCGACATGTTAAATACTGCCAAATGTGGCTCAGATCTGGGTTTTTTGTGTGAAATGAACAGCTTCTAACAGCATGCTCAAATAAGTTATTACGAGGAAAAAAAAAACACACAGGAGAAGATGGAGATGTTCTTGCATGATTACAAGCTCATGTTAACCATTAGAAATAAAAGAGAAGGAGAAAGTTTCCCCCTGCCCCAAGATCCCATAGGAATAATTGAAATAACCAGCAATTGAGTTATTTCTTCAAATACCTGTCATTCACCGTTTCTGAACTGTCACGTTTTCATTTCATCGACAACAAGCAACAAAGTCAGTCGATGTAGTGTTCCCCACTCCTACACGACGATAGTGGTTAAACACTCAGAACTGTGTTAGTGGGGAAGGACGGTGCTGACACCAAACCCTCGTTACGCTGCATGCCTGCCTGCGGGGGAATTGCGGTGATGCCCCTGGCCCCAAGGCTGGAGAGCCTGTTGCAGAGGACTGCTCTCCTGACTGCAGAAGTGTAAGATGTGAAGAAGTGCCACATGTTGTTGGAATGATGCACTTGTTTTGGATGCACGTGTAAGACTATGGAGTTTAATGAAATAGCTGATTTTTTTTTTCCTTAACCAATGGTGTAAACTCAGATTGTTAAGTATCTTTTAAAACAGGATGACAAGTTAATAACTGTGTGTGGATTTGTCACATGTGGTTGTTACTCTAAACAGTTGTTTCCTCAAACATAACAAAGGGATTGATCTGTCTAATTGAGGATTAACTAGCTTGCATCCGAAAACATGGAGTAATATTTAAACAGGTCTGTTCTTTCATCTAGAAGGAGAAAACTGTATACCTAACTTATGCTATCATTAATTACAGATCTCTAAATAAAGAGTGTCCCATGTAAATCTCCTATACTTTCTCTGGAAAAAAGCATCTGGAAGAACCTGATACAAACCAGTGAATCATTCTTTAAATTACATTACTTTACTGTATGCTGGTGCCTATAGCATCTGCAGCTGATTGACTGGTGTAGATAAATTCGAGATCGGGAAAGTGTTAAAAGAATGAACAGTAGCTTCTGCAAATGCTTGCGTGCCGGGCAGTGCATTGCAATTGCACAGATGTTTAGGTAAAGCAGCAAGGAGGACACATCAGAAAAGTACTTGTATTTATCAAGTGTCTGGTATGTATGTTGTACCATCTTGAGGTCTGTTTTCTGTGAAATCTTGGAATAACGTCTTGTTCTATGTTCGTGTAACTTTCAGAAGTCAAATCATTTACTTGCTCATACAGATGATTGTTTCTTCTGGGTGAACAATAATTTAAAATAATTTGACAGCTTTTCAGAACTATTGAATTCAGATACTGAAGGCCAGGAATATTTGTTTGCTGTGATATATTTCCCCCGCCACCACTTGGTTTTCTGTTCCTTCTGCTATCCCAAATGCAACCATCTGTTTTCATCTGTTCACATTTCCCTGTTAAATTTATGGTCCACTCGGTGCATATGCTTTTGCCTGAGTGACATTACTCTTCTGAATAATTCTGTTGTCAGTAAGGAGATTATTCGTTGGAGCATAATTATCCACATGCATAAACATGTGCAGGGCTGTGGCCTTAAATTGTGAGGTCTCTGGGTTGGGAAGCTGACCTGTTTTATTTGTCTATAAAGTGTCACATATGCTTGAGATGCCATGTACACAGCGTTAACTTGGAGCAACTGCTGGAGTAAACGAGGCAAATGAACGTTTTTTTCTGAAGACCTGCTAATTAAGCAGCGCTGGCAAAGAAGCAAAAAGTTAAAACTGGCTTTGCTACCCTCCTGACTTGAAGGAGTGACCAATTTTCTTTCCCTTGAACTTTCTCTAAAGAAAATGTGAGCAGGGCAGTGCAAAAGATGACTCTGAGATGGGAGGAAATCTAACGACAACAGTGACAATGTTAAAACAAGAACAAAAGGTCAGCAGAAGAGTTCAGGCACTTGTATCTGCAAAGGAGCCGGCAGGGTACTGGATGAATGGACATTATTTCACGTGCCAGGGGTAGCTCCTGCTCCGACTCGCAGAGCTGGGGAAAGAGTGTTCTTGTTCCCTCACCGAGAGCTTTGCAGGCTGGCTGTCAGTGAAAGTTGTGCTTGGAGCCTGCTCCCTCCTAAACACGATGCCTTCTGTAGACACAGTAAAGTTGTCATGGTCTGGTCAGCCCTTGCCTTTACCCTTATGGGTGGTGAAGAGATGTAAAACGAAGCAGGCAGTTTCAGAAAAGACTGCATGTTATCTTATGCAATATGTAGAAAAAACGTTGGTATCTTCATCTCTCATTTGGAGAATAGCTGCAACCAAATAGTGCCAGAAACTTCTGGTCAAATGATAGCTCAAAATTTTAATCAGAGTAGCTGCACAATCAGGAGAGCGGGGGGGGGTGTGTGTGGAAATTATGTCTTTGTGTTTGTTACAGAAGGGACTGGGGTGAAGGGGTTTTGGCAGTTGGCAGTGCTAGGTGTATTACAGGTGCATTTCCCACCCATGGACAACGCATAATGTGTGGATTCCATCTCAAAAAGCCCTATGGATTGGAGGCTCCCAGAAGACACCGTATGTTTTAGTACTACAGTTAGACCAGTATAATGAGAGGTGTAATTTTCACCAGCAACCCAAAATCTGTGTGTCTTTTTTTGGCTTGTTTTATTCAAACCTGCCTCTTTCATTTTATGCTGATAAGTTTACTTTCATTAATTGCAAGTATAGTAACTTTTGCTGGTAGTTAAAACTACTTTGCCTAAACTGGTGCATCTGAAACGATCCCACAGAAGGCTTGCACATGGTTCTGGAGGATGCTGTGTCCTGCAGTCCCACTAAGGACCTGAGGCTTCCTGATCTTACACCATTAAAAAAAAGAAACCTGAAATTAGTCATTGTTCATGCATTTAGGTGATAACGTTTCTTGAAATTTGCTGCAGGCATAAGCTTTATCGCTGTGAAATCTCAGAGAAGGACGTTCTGTTCCCCTGGCAGCAGACATGGGATCATCTCTTGAAACTGCCGACACCAACCTTGGCACAGGCTGCAGAATTTCACATACTGTAACCCAGATGAATTACCATGTACTTGCGCTTTGTTACAACATGTGAACAGAACTGAGTCACGCAGGAAGAGACATTTACCATGGCCAGGTTTTTCCACATCCTTGCGTGGAGCACTCCTACCTCGCCCCGAGCACCGGCAGTGTGCGTGGTGCGTGCCGAGGCACCCCTGCCTGCCTGCCTGCCGGAAGGCTGCCTGCCCTGCCGGGGCGGCAGGAGAGCCAGCGTGCCTGGCATGCCTGAGCTCCTGGGCAAGCTCACAGCGGAGAGCGTGCTTCCCGTCTGTCGGCGCACTTCGCTCATGTTGGGGAAGGCAGCGACACGCCTGCCTTCCGCGGAGCTGCTTCCAAGGTGTTCGGGAAACGTCAGTATCTCTCTGAGGAATATTTTTAGTCATTTCTGTCTCCCAGCTGCTCCTAATAGCTCGTGCAAATTATGCAAACATTTGCACAGCCTGTTAGAGTGCGAATTCCCCAGCTCTTTTCCTCCCGTGCCCCACAGATTTTACTGTAGCGTGTTTATCGCGACTGGTTCTGGTTTTGGGGTGTCTGAGCATGGGTAAGGAAGTCCATAAATCTGCGGAGCATACGTGTTAATGAAAGCTTTTCTCTTCACAGGTTTTGCTGTGGTATATTTTGTCATTATGAGATGTCGTCTACCAGTGCTTCATTTGTGCAGATTAGATTTGATGACTTGCAGTTTTTTGAGAACTGCGGTGGAGGGAGTTTCGGGAGTGTCTACCGAGCCCGATGGATTTCTCAGGACAAGGAGGTGGCTGTAAAGAAGCTGCTCAAAATAGAAAAAGAGGTAAGTGTTTACTTTTCATTCACTTTGTCTGCTGTGGAAACAAGGACAGAAATTCTTTTCTAGTGTCTTCCATCCTCTAGCTAATTGAGGCAAACTACCTTGGGCTTTTTGTTTGTTTAGTTACAAAACCCCATAACTGGATGATGTTGGAATAAAGACATACTGAGGGGGCCCCAGCCGAGGGTGTCTCTGATTTAAAGCATTATTATTCTACTGTGTACTGTCCTCCCCCACTTTTCTTGTTTAGCAGCTCCTCTCTGCCCTGGCCGTGAGGAGGAGGAGAGCTAGCTGCACCTGTGGAGCTAGTAATTTCCCTTTGATACAGCTGGGCATGTTGCTAGATAGGAAGAGGTAGTGTTCACTGTCTTTGCCTGCCTCTGTTTTCTCCTCTTTACATCTGGTCTCTTAAGTGCTGTGGTTCACGTCTGTATGTTCACTATAGGCTTAGTGTGTGTTGCTCGGGGTTGTCTCTTCCCTGCCTGATGCAGGTTTTGATCTGGGGCTCCACTAGCTCTGAGTTAGTCATAACTGCACTTCAGCTTGGTCTCATCTTGCAGCGAGGTTTAAGCCTAAACGTTCTACCGGTCACCTTCCCTCGCAGTGTCCTGTGCACCTGGAAAGGTGGACAGGTCCTTGGCAATCCTGTGGGGAAAAGGCAGAATTAACTTACTGCACCTTTACCAGCTATGGTTGGTTTGAGTTGTTTTTTTTAAAACAAGATTTTTAGGTTTACCTGAAAATCCTCTTGACCCTCAGCTTTGTACAGCCCCAGCAGAGACACAGCGTATGCGGTCGTCACAGTGCTCCGGTCTGCCTGCTGGTCACCACTGCCAGTGCAGCAGTGAGGACACACCAGCGTGGTGATGGTCAGCACAGTTACTGGACCTGCTGTTCCAGCATGACTATATCTAACTTGTATGCAATATCCTCGAAGTATCTTAGGAAGACAGTTACAAGCTGGAGGACAGCAGAGCAGCGCTAGGGATAATATGCTTAGTAAATATTCAGACACCAAAGTTCACCCACTGCTGCAGCAACCGAGTTAGCATGATTACATCATGCTTAGTGATGTGATAAGCATGTTTGATCATGATTAAGCAAGTTGCTGTCTAAAATAATGTGGAAGGATCTCATAATTTTTCCAGGTTGGTGGGAGATGTACACCTTCTCTCCAGTGTCAGTTTGTACTGTTCTCTTTATTTCTACTATTTGTTCATATCACAAGATATACAAAGACAAGTAAAATCGGTTTTATGCAGTGTCAGTAATGCACTCCTTAAAAATCAACTGGCTGGCAGATATCAGTAGTGGTCAGTGAAGTATCTTTACTGAATAGGTGTGTTTCTGGTGGGATTACACAGGAGTCTGTGCTAGACCTGTTGCTAGGTACTTCAAGCATTTTTGAAAGAAAATTTAAAAACAATATTACTATATCTTATGATGGGATAAACCTTAGTGGAATGGGAAATGATGGAGAAAGTAGGACAGTCATATGTATTGCTTGACACAGTTGGACCATTCAACAAAAATATTTTTTTTAAAACAGCCAAATACAATGTTCAGCTTGTAGTAATGAGGAACACAGGTTGCACACCAGGACAAGGAAACCGTATGCTGGAAAGAATCTTGTATAATTTAAGGGTTTATTTAGGGATTAATAAAGACTTGCAGCTCATTAAGAGCTCATACCATGGTGCTGTTAGGCAAATTAAGTTAATGTCCTTGCATATCCAAATGAGGATCAAGTCATTTATAAGAACCAGGTGTGCTTTATCTTGGTGTGTGGTGCTGGGGAAATGGGTGTTAGGCAGTAGGTGCAGATCCAGTTCTGTTGTGTTTAGAAGAATGGAAAGTAGGGTGACTGTGGGGAGTGTGTGTGTCAGAAGGGGGTGATGGACATCATCCGTCAGAATGAGTTGACAGAAGGGGAGCAAGTGCCTTCCAGCACAAAATTGTTTATTTTCCTTCAGACTGGTCACCATTTGCAGCTTAAACTAACAAGATGGATTATAGTTGGGAGCAGCTTGGTGTGGGCACCTTCTCTTGAAAGTTTTCTGGGGAGGCCACAGAGACGCAAGTGGTGATGCCTTAAATAAGTCTAGCAAGTTTTGCCAGAACTTGTCTGTCAGAAACCCTAGAGAATTTAAAAAATAAGAGCTTGTTTACAAAAATTGCATTTTTCACATGGAGAAGATGCTGGGCTCGTTTAATCTAGTGCAAAAAATTATTACAAGAACTAATGTTTGCGATCTGAAGCCAGACAAATTAGAATGGGAAATAAAGCACAAATTATAAGGAGTGAGGATGAGTAACTCTTGGAGCAGACTACAGGAGTAGGGAAGGAGTGAAGATGGAGAATCCTTTCCATCTCTTCATGTCTTCACATTGAGATGTCTTTTTGGACAATTGTTTTTGTCCAGTTGTTGAGCTCAACGCAAGAGCAGCTTGCTGAAGTATAGTGGCCTGTGATGTACTGGAGGCCAACCTCGGTGGCCTAAGGGTCTCTTCTGACCCTGGTGGCTGTCTGTTTACATACTTAGTATGCAGTATGTTTATCTGTAGTGATGACAATAATGGACATCTGTGACTGAACTGTGCTGAAAGTCATGGCGGGTCAATGGCTTTTCTGATAGCAATAGAAAAATAACTTGCCATAACTGTAATGTATCTGTGTTTAGTAGATACTTGGATGGTTTGCGTTTAGTCCAGGAAACTGTTACCCTTTCTGGTTTATTTGAAAGGAAGCGTGCTTAACTTCATGACTGATTGTCTTCTATTTCTGTTAACTGCTGCCAATAATCCGTAACAACTGATTAAAGAGAAAACAGAGGAGAGTTGGGAAAAGCTTGCTCAGAGGAATTTTGTGCTAGCTGAGTCCAAGGGCACAAGCCAAGTCAATAGAGCTGTGGTATCATTCTGCAAGTATGTTGTATCTGTGTTTCATTTTATTAAACAAGCCAATAAAACCCAGCAAAGCTCTTGAAGGCTTTATATTAGCCAAGTGGCTAACAAGTTCTAACATGGTGAAACAAAGCAATTTTTGTTCCAGTATATAGCAGCATAGCATACTAAAATATGTGCTCAGAAAAACTGATAGATACTTCGAAGGGTGTTGCTCAGGCAGATTTCTTCAAAACTCTTTAAAATTTGAGAAATGGGAAGACCTCTGCAAGGCATTAACTTTTTATAGACAGGCAGTAAAATGTGACTGTATGGGAAGAGGTGTGTGCTTATGTGAATAAAATACAGCTAAATAGGTGTGCTGAGGAAAAAAAAATATGCTGCAAGGCCTTGATTAGAGTATCAGGTCTGAAACTCTGGACAAGACTTCTGCTGATTAAGTAAACCATAGGAGTGTGTCTTGAGTGATTAAATAACAGCAAAACCAAAACTAAATTGCCGTTTTACTGTCTAGTCCCAAGCATTTTAGCAGTTTTAGGTTTTAAGCAAGGAGCAGGAGTTCCTTGTGAATGTTTTATGGAAAATCAAACTATCAGCATGATGTTTATGATGCATGTGGGGGGAGTAGAGATGCCTCCTGTAGTAGGATGTGCGCTAGCTCCTTTGCCCTAAGTGATAATTATGTGTGCTCATTGAAGAAAATCGCACACCTACTACTCAGGAAGTTATTCGGTATTTTTGTGAATGATTTGTATGAATTGTTGGATAAGCCCATAATTTGGCTCCCACTGAAAAGGATGGGAGAGATTGGGCCCAAAGGCCTTATTCTGCAAATTGCTAGCAGTTCTTTTGACTCCATTATCTTGAGCAGATAACTACTGGAGCGAAATGTTACAACCTGTTGTTTTATGCCTTGCCACGTTAGCTTTTCACTGAATAGCACTCGTCTCCTTCGACTGTCTGTACGTCTCTGAATTTCACCTGTTATTTGTCACTGCTTTGGAAGGCTGTGCTTTTGGTGGCTGTCTTTTGGCATATGGCATCTGATCTGGAGCGTGGTTCTTCACCAGGAGATTTATTACTGCTGGAATTTTACCTGAAATTTGAATTTAATTTTAATGTCACTGCTCTTTGGAAGTACTCCATGATCCATGAACTGTCTCCGTGCTATTGATGGACAGCAGTATTGCATCTGATTTGCTTGCTTCAGCAGTTACAACCACATTACTTGGGTACAAGATCATTTGGTTTCATGCAGTACAGCTGTTCCTGGATTCCTTCAAAATGGTGGTGGTGGTCTGTGCAAACTGCAGAGCGGCGGGAAAAAAACAGTAAAATGTAACTGTAATCTTATTGGGAAATACTTCTGGTGAACTAAAAGAACTAACTTGTGGATAAAAGATGTTAAATTGAGTACGGTTAACTGCATGCTTTGTTCAGTCGTGTCTGTGCAATGCATTTGAGTATTATGAGACTTAAAAATAAAAACATGTTTTTACTAGTTTTGATGCTGTATTGCTGGAAGTCTGACTACCATAGAAATTAATTTTATATTGCCATGTTTTCTTGTATGTAATACATGTGCAATAAACTTTGGGGGATCTTTTAATGCTTCATAAAACTTTTCATATGGAAAATAATGCAGCTTGTTCACTTTTTTGATTTTATAATCCACTTCTGGAAGGGACTGTCCAGAAAACGTGGATTGTGCCTGTACCTTCCGAAGGGGATGAGTTAAATATAACCACATGCATGTCACTGGACTTACCTCACTCATGTTTGTAGTCCTAAAAGAGAGCATGTGGTAATTTTAATGTGGGTCATGAGAGTAAGGACTGGGAATGACTTTCAAGAGTAACAAGAGAAAAACAACGGAGTAAAATAGAGCAAACCAAACCAAACCAAACTGAAATTGATACTTAGCCCTGACAGGACTAAAAATAGTAGATGTTCTTTTTGCTTGCGGTTTATAGCTGGTATGGGTGCTTGGGTGCCAGCCTCAAATGACTCTCCACGCTGCGACCTGGCTGTAATAAAGGGAAATTTTGATGCTTTTTTTTATTATTATTTTATTAGCTCTTTCTAGGAGCTCCTACTCCCTTAACCCTCTCATGTCTGAGTCAGCAAGTATTGAGAGTGATTCAAGGTAACATCTGCCAGGAAACGTCTGGATTTACCTGGTTCCAACTTGGAGCAGGGGAACGACAAACCCTGTGTTTCCAACCCATGGCCCTTTGGTGCAGGTGCTGTTGCTAACGAACGGTGAGAGAGGGCTTAGCACGCGTGCTACATAAAGGTGTGTAAGGTGTAGGAGTCAAATATATGAACTTTCCAGAGAACTTTCTTTTTTATATTTTGGTAAAGGAAATGGCTTAGAGTATTACTCTTGGTGCTGACTAGGGTAATCCCAAAGGTATCAAGAGGATACTCGATACCCTTTCTAGACTGTGCAATTTGTCAAAAAGGGTTCAGATGCTCCAGCTGTTGTATATTCTGTATCTTGCAGAATAAATTGTTTTGGATAGGACAGACTTCTGCAATAAATCTGTGCTTTTGAGTTTGCCCTACTCTTGGCTTTCATTCAAGGGATATTGTCTGGAGGACTTTGTTTTGTAAACGAATGTCATCTTTTCAGATGTCAAGTCACTGCATTAGATTTTCTTAGTGGGTGCTTTGGATAAGCCTGTATTGTAAGTGTCGAGTGGCATATGTGTTGTAACCAAAATTATATCAAAACCCTGCAAGATGATGTAGCATTGCCAGAATATAATTATTCTTGGGAAGAACAGGCTTTAATTTCATTTTGTCTGTTTTAAGAAGAAACTTCATTCCTTTCCGTCTCTGCTCCCCAAAACGATCTCAGAAACATAGCAATCCAGGCACAGAAACATATTTGTCTGTATTTTTCTACATTTTATTGTAGTGGATTTTTTTACTTGTGTATTTAAACATTTTTATACCATGTTTTTCATTAGATTAGTAATGTCTTTCAGAGTTGCTTCATGTAAATAATGAGTATTTGTAGTACGAGTTGTGTGGATTACTGAGATCTTTTGACCAGCTTAATTTGAGATTCTTACTTACACAGGCTTGTGTATACACTCCTAATTCTTTTAAATCAAGCCAATTTTGGCTTAATTTGATTTAGACATCACTGTCAATGAAACTGGCATGTCAGGGTCCAGACTGGCTTCAAAAGTTATTTTGGGTCAGTTGAGACATAGTGACTGTCAGCGTTGTCATCTTAGCTTGCAGTAAATGAAAAGCAATTTCGCAAGTGCTGGGAATCCTGCTGTAACCATATTTAAGAAGTTACCCTATCCTTTTTTTATCAGCTAAAGCGCCGGATTTTATACTGAAGTTGTAAACGGTTAAGTGCACATGTCCTTCTGTTGACTGGTGGGCAGCTTTGAACAGTTACTACATAAACTTGGTATGCAAATAAATGAATAAGCTAAGATGCACCAGATTTGTCTGTTGCTTTCTTTCACTTGACTCCCTTGAATTGCCCTAAACTTTGTCAGCATGAAGCAAAATTACCTTGCGTGTGCTGCTAGTGAAGAATACATGTGCATTTGCCATAGCTTGGTTGAGGCACAGGAACTTACTGTGTGCCTGATCTCTGGGTTAGGAATATCTCTGTGAGGTTTGGGCCCTCTTACCTCAATTATCTTTAATTTTGTTTTTTCAGAAGGTGCAACATCTGCAGGTGAACAAGTTTTTATGCCAGTTTCCTAGAAATTATGAATAGAATAGGGAGAAAATCTGTCTCTGATTATTTAGAAAGCACTCTTTCTTATCCTTTTTGCTATCCACAATATGCAGCCTGTTAGGATATTATTAAATATTCTTTAGTTTCATAGTTAGTTTAATTCCATCATATATTGTCTTAAAAATTATTCTGTCAATCTGCTGCAAATTTTTGTTTGACGGTGGGTTGCTCAAGTTGCCAGTAGATACTTAGCTGCAATTAAGGGTATTTTTCCTAGGTGTTTTTTTTTTTAATTTTGCTCTAGATGTGTTTCTCCCTTTTCTGTTTTCTTTTTGCATGGGCCCAGTTATTATTTCTAATTTGGAAGAGAGGTTGTGTTGCTTATTTTTCCATGCCAGTAACCCTTGACATCAAATGGCAGCTCTTTTGTTTCCCCTCCCACGACATTCTCTGACCCCGAGCTTCTGTTGAAGTGATCAGCTGCAAAATGGTATTTTTGGATGTTTAAGCTGTCCTGAAGCTTTGCTGTAGAAGTCTCATGGATACGGAAGAGATCCTTTTCTCTCAAGGTGGTGTTTTAGCCTGTTGCAGGCTCAAGCAATTGAGGGTTGGTTCAAGTTAGTCTTATCTCTACATTTATCTAACTATATAGTTTTCTTAAAACAAGGTTACAGTACAAAATTGCATGGCATGGCTGGTGAGATCTAGTGGTAACTTTAGAGTATGGTAGGTGACGGCATGTTTGAGTCTCGAGTGCTTTGAAGGACAGCTGACAATTTAAATGTCTGTGATCCACATTGAAATCTGTTCGTGTTGCAGTCCCTGGAGACTCTAAATAATTTACACTCACTGCAGATACAGAATGACAAATTACTGTTTCTGATAATAGAAAAGTTGCTGTTGAGGTGTGTGGGAGTATTGTTTGAATCTAGCACAGTTTCTGGCTTGTTGCACGCCTGTGTGATGGTTCAGATGAAGTCAGGGATCTGTGCAGGAGTTGATGTGAGTCTGGGACCATCGGTCTCCTGGAGGCTGTTTTTCACAGGTGTGTTCAAAACTGAGCACGGGGGCCACAGTCTTTGGTTGGGGACCCCAAACTAGCTGGCACGCACATGGTAGCCAATGGAATTTTGAACAATGTTTTGTCCTCTTAAAAGGGCAGTAAAACACTTGATAGGACTAGACATGCTGTCCTTTACTTGCCTTTTTTTTTTTTTTTTGGTCCTTAATTTTTGACTGGCCGCCTATGGGT
>VYZW01046647.1:54264-76905 GCA_013401315.1 Balaeniceps rex
TTTTTTTTTTTTTTTTGGTCCTTAATTTTTGACTGGCTGCACATGAGTTGTATAAGGATCTGGGGCACAAGATTTCGTTGAAAACAAAGTTGAATATACATATATATATTAAAAATATATATATCCTGTATATACACACATATATCCTAACTTTAAGGGAAGCATCAGAATCAATCTTTTTAATTGTAACTGTAAAAGTTATTTCACATATACCTATTGCCACTTATTAAGGTGCTGATAGAGAAAGTTTCCTTTTTAAGAGGGCAATATAAACAGTCACAAGGAAACATTCAGACCTGTTTATGTTAGCTGGAGGCTGCAGAGGAGCCCAGAGAACAGCTTCAGCGTTAACTCTTTCTCTCATATTCCATTAATTGCGCTAACACACTGGGGAGATGATGCCATTAAGGGCAAATAGGGAGCTGCGCTTCTGATCCAGCCGCCTCCAAACTGCCCTGTTTGTCTTCTTAAATGTGTTTCATCTGTTACAGTTCAGCTACTGGGGAAGAATCCTATTTGCAAATATATATGTTCGTTTATTAGATTCATGTTTAGTGAATCTGTATTCTGCATAACTTCTGTTTAAGAAAGCCAGCTCCACTGGGAGACTGGGTGACTCGAGTAGCAGTGACCATTTCTGTGACTCCTTGGTCCCCTCTGTAGCTCGGCTGCCTGATGTCCTGAGAGCGGAGCAGCCTCTTGCACACAGGAGGGGCCCCCCTACGGCTGCACCTCCTTGGCGAAATAGTGCCTGGCCCCTGGATGTCACTGAAAGGGGACAGTGCCACACGTCTTCCACTTGTCTTCTTCTTCCTCTGGTTGCTCATTTATTTTACTCCAAAACTTCTGAAAATTGAGGTTCCTTATGGCTAAATGTTGTAAGCAGGGGAGAGAAAAAATCATGTCATGATACACACCTGACCAAATAGCTGTGGGTTTTGTGTATTGGGCATGAGAGTGTCCAGTAGCCACATCAAAAATAAGCATGGTTTGTAAAAACCCTTGAGCTGCTGTAGGAGAAGCGAGGAAGCTATTGGTAGACACAAGAAGACAACATGCAGTTGCTTTGTACAAAGTTCATCTTTGGAAGGTGGAAAAAACAAAAGGCAGGCGTGCAGGCTGGGCCGGTGTCGGCTTTTCAATGAAAGCTGAGGTGCTCTGCAAATTTTTATCTGGCAGAGGGTGAGTAGGTGGTTGTTCTGGAACTTTGTTTAAATAATCTAGTTGCTGCACCCTTGAGTGAATGAGTGACATTTTCCAAGAGGGTATCTTTTCCTTTTCCTTGGAAGAATAGCAGAGCAGAGAAAATGTAGTGCGTGCCTGTGTGCAGTTAGAGGGGGGAAAAGCACAGAAATCACTTTTTGTCTAATCATATAATAACCTTAATTTTAGTAATGTCATATGCATTTGAAGCAATCCTGTCAAAGATGATGGCTTATAAGTAGTGATTGGTTGTTTTGCTTTTTGATGATCTCTGTACTTTTAATCTCCTAAACCCAGGAAAAGGCTTTTCACTTTGACCTCTTTGCTATGTGTCTGTGTATGCTGAGGTGCTGCCTGTGATGCAATTATGTAGCAATATATGGATAAAATTCAGAGCTGTTGAATTGCTCTTCCTAGTACCCCCTGTAAGAGTTTGCGAGGGCCCTAAAGGCAAATACAAGATCCAGAACCCCACTCGTTAAGACCACACATTTTGGAGTTCTGCTTTAACTTATGCTTTTTTGTTTGTTTATGTATTTGTACCAAAGTCTTTACAATAAACTCGTCTCTCCAAGCCAGTGTCTCATCTGTCCTGTGCAGAAGTCGGCATAATGTGGTTTCTGGCGCTGTGTCCCAAGCGGTTTGCTCTGCTCACATTGCACACCACTTCCCTGTTAGTGCTACAATACTGGAAGGAATTCTGAGATTTTTCACTGACTGGGAATAAGGCTTGGTCCTCCTGGAGTAAATAAGCATGCTGTTATTACTTAATAAATTTGAAATCTGCAGTATGAAACCTCCTACCTTTTCATTACTGTGTTCCTGTGCTATACTGTGAGAAGGGAGAGATTCCCTGCCCGTTATGGCTGTTACTGAGATGAATGTGGAGTAACAGCACTAACGGGGTGCCTGGCTCAAGAAATTCAGGGCAAGTGACACTTGATTCTGTAACGACACTGGCATCGGCTGTTAGCTCTAGTGACATGGTCGTTGCCTTGAAACTGTGACCTGAGTTCCATTTTTGGGAAAGAAAAAACCTGCAGACCCATTTCAAAGACCAGGGCAGCTGCTTTGTTTGTCTTTTAAAATCTGTATTTCTGCCTTTTTGCTTGGTCAGTGTTTAGACCATTAAAAAAAGTAAACGTGACATGGGGACTGAGATCCTGCAGCTAGAGCTCCTTTATAATTACATATTCAGCCACAGCCGTACAAAGGAAAATGAGTCCCTTTTCCTTTATGTACCGTATTTCAGTTTTCCCTTAGGTTTAAATTGGCATTTTGGACTATGTTCGCTGGAGCCACTGAAGAGCTTATCAGAAAAGGAAGGAAACAGAGGGAGGGAAAGAAAGATAGGTTTCCAAATGACAACCTTTTGAATAGTCCAAGTTCAATCCCTAAAACAAAAAGTGGAATCTTTTTTTTTTTCTAAATAATGTGCTCTACAGTCTCACCTCTCATCTTGAGAAACATGAAAGAGCAAGTAAAAGAGATGACCCAAATCACAGAGTTCCTTTGAAAGAAGAAATTCAGCTGTTTTGAACACTTACAATCAAAGGAAGTGGTTTCCCTAATTACATGAACTATGTGAAAGCTCTCAGAATAGCTCTTCCACCCCAGGATTCCTTGCACTTTAGAAGTTTGCATAAAAGCTCACATGGAGAATCAGATGCAAAGTGTTTGATTCAAATTTTATTAGGCAGAAGTGAGCATACGTTCGTATCTCTGGGTTTGACAGCCGGTTGGGTTTGGACCGCAATCCTGGGTTTGATGGATTTCAGTCCTGTACTTTAAAATCTTTCACTCTTCAGTTTCTCTGGTGAGACACCCTTTTCAAGAGAAAAGTGGAAATGAAAAAATGGAGAAGGGATAGAGGGGTCCCTTTGTGAGCTTTCAGTTGAGGATTCTTCACCCTGATTAGGCTGTTCATCGTTGTGAAAATCCATCCCTGTACACAGCTTTTCAAAGAATGAGGAATTTCACTTCCTCTTGTTTTAAAGAAGCTGTATATCTTAAAGCATATCTTTGGAAGAATTGGGATCTGAATTCTACAACTTCAGTATTATTCTAGCACCACTGTTTACTTCAACCCATCAAAATTCTGAATTCAGTAGAGACTTTGAACAAAAAAGCAATACTTTCAGAAGGCTATTACACCTTGTGCTTTCTTTTTGTACATGCACAATAATAAAGGTATGTTAGTCTAAACAGTGAGGACATAATGAAAAGATGCAGGACACTTCTAAAGGCTTAAGATCTCTGTTCCTCAAGATTTCCTTTTCAAAAAAAGAGTTTTGCTTTTTTGGTGGTTTGGGAGTAATGGGAGCAAGCACTGGAGAACTTGAAGCAATATCAAGATCATTTTTGAATGTAGGCACCTAAAGATAGATGCATCATTGGCCCAATTGAAATGCTCAGTGTTTTCCAAATCCTGGCAAAGTAGAGTATAATTTTATTTTTGGTCTGTAGGAAATGTCTTTATTTCTTCAGCAGTTTATTAGCTAAAAAGGTAGTTAGATTTTTAGCAAGAGTTGTGAGCACTCATCACAAAATTGTCTGTGCTGAAAGTGCTAAAGATAGGTATCTAATCTTTACCTAGCTAAAACTGAAAACGATTCTTCCTTTCCAAACCATCTCTGAAACTAACAACAAGGTGCTGTCCCTGAGGATACAATATGAAATAATTAATGGTTGAAATATTAATAAATTATATTTGCAAGGTTTGCAATAATATGCAAGACCATCCCACTTGCTGTGCACAACAGTAGTCTCCAGGTGGTCTTATATTCTCTACTCAGAGCCAACTGCAGGAATTATATCCAGATTTGATAAAGACAGAGATAATTGATGAAATCGGCCTTGAAGAGAAATCTCAAAGCCCTCCAAACTGTAACAATTCAAACTCAGGAAGGAAAAAAGGCAGAAGGGTTATGACTGCCTTCTGGATATATAGGATCAGCCAAACCCTCTTTACAGTAACACTGAATACTCATAACAAGATATCGCTAACTCTAGTGAAGAGAAGAAGAAATATTTCCCTGGGTGCTTTTTTTCCTGCCAGTGCTGCATCTTTCTTACAGTTAGCCTTCTTAAGCTCCATTCTTCTTTTCTTTTTCCAGGCAGAAGGAAGGACTTTCCCTGGAATCGGGGAATTGTGTCCTAGAAGTGAACATCCTCAGAAGGCCAGTGGTGTTGCAAGTAAAGTGCACAGCACAGTAGTGGCACGCTCCCTTTCCAGGGAGGGGAAGTGTCATGTAGCCATGCAGCACTCTGACAGGGTGGAAAACAGTTCTGGCTGTGCCTTCTGGAGAGATGTGTCTCAGGCAGTGAAGCTTTGTAATCAGTATTGCTAGAGGATGATTTTGCTTGGATGAAGGAGAATGCTTAAAGTCACCCCAACCTTGCTTGGCCTGAAGGTGGCACAGAAAATTACGTTTGCTCATGTCTGATCCTCGATGGGAGTTGATTTATCCCTATATGTGAATTAGAATAGTCCTCAGATGAGTTTTTGCATACCTCTGGCATTGGAAAATGGGAAGTTGTGATATATGTGATGCTGTTCTTCCACACCAAAGCAGATGCTGCAGGTTTGAATGTGCTCTGTGCCACCAAAACAGCACAGAGCTCCTGGGCCCTGGATCCAGCTTGTGAGCTCAGTTCATTGTAATGAACTTTGCCAATCTAATCCTTGTCGTACTTGGAGCAGAAATCAGAGAGTTAGTAATCATGCGAGGACTACGGGCATTGCTAGAACGGGAAGAGAAATGCCAATTCTTTTTCCTGTGCTCAGATTCAGACTGGAATTGTTATTACCTGCAGCATGTTGGCTCCTCTTCGGCTCTTGAGGTACAGCCCGTGCGAAAGAGGTTTCATTGGTATGCTGCACGACGTGACCCCAGTCCTGAAGTTGCTGTGGGCTCGTGCAATGCAGCGTTCCCACTTCATCTCTGCTGTTTCATTTATTGCAGGTCCTTGGGAAGCACAGTGCAGGGTGATGGAGGAAGTAGTGCAAGTCAATTGTTTTGTAATCACAAAATAGATGATCTCCATTTTCTAACTGGCCTGTTAAATGTTCTTAATCCCCCATTCGGGTATGTGTGTGGTATTCCTCTCATATTTATTTCTGATGCGTCTGCAATTTTTCTAATAAAATTATGAAAGAGAAAATTCAAATGAAGTCTGAAGGTGCAGATTACTGGTGTGGAAGTAGAAACTCACAAATGGAGAAATGCCAAAGCTGAATGTGGTTGCAAGATGTTTACCCTAAAATGTACTGTGGTTGCGTTATGGAGTATTATTGCAGTACTGTTATTTTTGCATTCAACTGTCTTCTATTTGCCACTTTTTCCTACAGCTGTATTCTTTCAGAAATTTTGGTTGGTTTGTGTGTGTGTGTGTGTTAGAGCAGTTCTCAGAAACATTTTGTATGTGTTGGAGAATGAGAATTAATGGCATGCGTGATGCTGTGATTTTTCCACATTTCCAACTCTCATTAGAGGAAATGCTCCTGGCTTGCATGTGCTCTGTTCCACCAAACCGTCGCAAAGGAGTTGGAGCAGGTCTCAGGCTTTGCATTCTCAGTTTGGCTCGTTATTCAGTTTTGCTCTTTCTGGTGGGTTTGAACCGCAGAGCCAAGGTTGCAGCACAGACACGGGTAGAGGTCTTGGTACTTCTGGTCATTCTGTGACTTTGGGGAAGGAGCTGGCTTGGGATATTGCTGCTTGGTTGGAGAAGAGCAATGAGAAAGTCGGATTTTTGGCTTAATTTGGTATCCTGTGGTGGTACAAAAACTGCGTGAGTTCTCTGCTCCTTGTAAGTCTGCTGTTCATGAAACTCAAAGCTACTGCCTTCATAGGATACCAGGTCACTCTGTAATTGGTCTCTATCACTCTTTTAGATAGGTTCTTCTAGACTTCCACTTTCTACAGAGTTCAGAGATACTGGTATCCAAGTTATTGCCTTTTTAAACAATTTATTTTGAGGCTGGCTGCTTGTATTCTTACATAGACATGATGTCAACATAATTAAAAAAAAAGGTTTTCTTTTCTGAAAACAGTTTTTTTAATGACAAGGATTAGAAATGAAATAGTTGTTATTGATGTATCTATGTAAGCAGATAGCTATAAAGAAGTCTAGATAAGATAAGGAGTTCTGTGTACAAGAAATTAATCAAAGAGAAGTAGGGGAAAAGCTGAAGTTACGTGGCAGAAATACATAGTACAGTAATACTAATAAATGTGTTTTTATGACACTAAAACCAATTTTTAAATCTTGCTAGTTTTCCTCTAACGTTTTTATCTTAAGCATTTTTTTATTTGAAATTTTTTAGTCTTAATGGAAAAAGATTGAGTTACCATGACAGTAGCCTGAAGAATCCCAAGAAAAAATAAAGAGTGGATCTACTTTGCATAAAGGTAAAAGCTTGAAATTTCATGAGTTTTGTCTAGTTTCATTTTTTGACCATCCCTACCCAGTAGGCGTAGTATTTGAGCCTGGTTTCTAAGTAAAATACAGTTTTCAATCTTAGACAAAGAAGAATAACTTTTCTGAAAAGCAGGCAAGGAATTTATGTCCTGAAACTTTAGTTTTATTGGGAATGGAGACCGTGATCCATAGTCTAGGTCTAGGTGGTAGTGTGGACATAGCCAGAGAGCTGCTGTGAAGTCTGTCATTCCAGCTATTGCTTGATCGCATGGCCCTGGCTGAAGGGCAGTCATACTTAGTTGGAGAAGGTAAAAGTTGGATTTTGGTGGAGTTGGGAGTCCTGTGTTCCTGGAGACTGTTCTTGCTTATGTTCTTGCCAATCTCAACAAGGCGAAAGGGAGATCTGGCTGTAACTTGAGGAAGGATGCTTACTGCTTAAGTCATGGTAAAGAGGAAGAAGACTTGGTAAGTCACAGAGACAGCTTGCTGCTCTGGATTCAGGAAGGAAGGTGATCTGTCGCTAATACTTGGTAACACCAAAACTGGAAGCAGATTCATGGTGAAGACTTCACCATGATTCATGGTGGATTATTTGGACAGTGGCACATAAAAGCATGATGTGCATCATCCAGATAATGTGTTCAGATAACGCACAGCAGTCAGAGGTTCAGATTATGGTGTCAACTCATTTTCTTGAAAACCCCAGACTTTGTGAGCTTGTGCTATGACATAGGTAAATGTGGCATGAGAAATGCTTCTCATCCGTGGAGGACTCTCAGACACTTCAGCAGAACGTCTGTAGTTGGCAACTACTTTCTCTCCTTCCTTTATGCCAGCTGGTCACAGCCAGAATTTCTGTGCTGAAAGTTTTGTGACTTTTTAAAGTAAGTGATCTCTGGGAACGGAGCGATTCTTTGCTTTTCTGCAGGGGCAGGTCATTTTTGAGTGATAACTGGGGAGAGCCTTCTACAGAGCTCTGATAGCCCATGTGGAAAGCAAAACCCCACATGGTTTCCCAGCAGTTGCTTTTAACATATAACAGGGAGGTAACACATCTTGTGATGTGCTGTTTTCATGAGGGTGAGCTCAGCCTATCTGGTTGAGGAACATTTTCTGGAATTATAACAATCACTGGGATTCCAATAAGAGGGATCCCCATCAAGTGCTGTCCCTATCATTAGCTACAGTAGGTTGGCTTTTATCTACTCTAAGACAGGCTTAAAGTGAGTGCTCATCAAGAACGTGATGATTTTTTTCCTTGGTTAAGTTACGGTTTTCATGATCAAGTTTGAGAAAATACTTCAGTACAGTAGATCATAGCTGCTTTAGAGGAGTGGATTGGGATCCATGAGTATAGCTGCTGCTGTCTCTGTTGGAGTCTGTCCTAATTGTTCAGCAAAAGCTACTGTATAATGAGGTTAGACTTGTTCTTCTAAGTTATCTTATCCAGATTCCTTACTAGTACTCTAAAGACATCAGAAAAATCACCGCTGTAGCTGGATATATATGGACATGGCCTTTCTCCAGATACCATTTCTTTGACATTATTTTCTCTTCTGTTGCTCCTAAGCACTGCAAGAGACTCCTTGAGAGGGGATTGGTTTTGCCCATCACTGTTGTACCAGAATGTCTTTCCAGCAAGGCGCTCATGAGACTTATAGTGACTTTGATCTCAGAAATAATTTCCTTGGATATTTTTCCATTTGTTGGGTCTGGAAAGATTCAGGTGTTGCATACTAGCCATGATGCCTGCTCACCTGTGGAGTGAGCAGGGAGTCAAAAGTTTCACATTTTGTTATTCCCTTGTAGTTTAGAGATGATGTGGGTTTTGTTGCTGTACTCTATAGTCAAAGCAGGTTTGTGTTCAAAATGATTGCGAGTAAATGGGAAAATTTCCCAACATTGAGAAGAGAAATGATGATTGCTGAAAATAAACTGCTCTATGGGAGCTCAGGTATTTTAAACCTGCTGTTTAGTCCACTCATCTATTGTTTCTATTCAGTTGCCGGTATTGCTTTGCAGCTGGAGGCAGCTTCTTACTCTAAATCTGCCTGAATGAAAGATTTATAATATTTCAGGACATTGCTTATTTCTAAACTCTTACACCGTTACAAATACATACTTTATGTGTGTTTTGAAGGGGTTTACTAACTGTGAATAACACGAGTGAAATCCAAACTACTCTTATCTCCCTTTATCAGATACCTTAATATTAAATGCTGATACAATCTCAAGCTGTATGCTGCAAAATGTAACACCCCTGTGGGATATGTTTGGACATTGTGGATTTCTAGTTGAAATCTGTGTGAAAATGAGTCATTTATCCATGATCTTTCTGCCTTTTTTTTTTTTTTTTTGGTGGTAAATGGCAGTGTAGTTGTAACTCAAAATGTCATTTTCAGGCTTATTAAACCTTCTGTGAGGATTTTCTGCAGATAGTGCCCTTGCTTAGTTTTATCCTAAATGCTGCAGCTTCTGTTAACAGCCTCTTCTCTCATTGATAGCAAGTTTTTAACCCCCATCATGAGGAAGACCAACACCATGATCCTGGAATTGCTCGGTTACTGCTGGGTGGGCTCCATGTGGTTGTTGCACTCTGCTGCTGTACGTCAGTGGCAGGATCGAGCCAGTTACCTTGATCTAACTCCCTCTTTCTGCGTAAGTCAGGAGGTCTGCTGCCACATCACAAGGACAGATCTCCCTGTGATTTTTGGAGGGACCAACCCGCTTTCCATGAGCTGAGCAAGTCTCTGCGGTGTTTTGACAGAGATGTTCTGAATTCACTAGATAGTAATCCTAATCCCATAGCCTTCAAATTATCCTTAAAACTGCCAAGTCATGTGCAAAGGTTGCTATAAAAAGTTATAGGAGATTATACAACTCAGTTTTCTTTTCAAATGGTCAATAGCCAATATATTTTACTACTAACATGTCCTACGGTGTTCCTTACCTCCCAAAATGCTCATACATGTTTGCTACTGCATGGTACAAATGAGATATTTTAAAGTAAATTACATAAGAAGGGGTGAACCTGTAACAGCACATAATAAATTTATGTCCATATTCCTTCAGCGCAGTATGTTATGACGGTTTAACAGAATTGAGGTATCTCGGTAACGTGCTTTTTCTTTTCTTCCTTTCTTCAAGACTGCAACCTAAAAGTCAATACAAGGTATTTAAAGTGTGTGTTTCTACCACAGTATTTCCAAAATTGAGAATTATGTAGTGATATAAAACAATGGATTTAAAATAATGATAAGATGATTATATAGCAATGAGAATGTATTAGTTTCCTTTATATTTCCACTTTTAATCTCTGGGACTTGTAACAGTGTAGGACATAATTTTGGATGCAAATTTGATGCTTTGAAACATTTGCTCAATCAAAATGCTTTTAAATACATGTTTTGTACATCATTGTAGATGTACTTACGAGAATTTAATTCTGTTGTTTACAGAAGTGCTGGTGGCATCAATCTGAGAATGTAATTTAACCCTTCTTTTCTGTGTGGTTTGTGAAATAGTACCCCTGTAACACTGAATATATGGCTGTCTTCTAAGACATAACAAATGCTGACAGAGTTTTAACTTGTTAATGGGCTATAGAAAATAGCTTTTATTTCTGATAGGTGATCCTCTAAACGAAGACTGAAAAAGAACCCCAAAGTCACACAGCTTTAAGTGATACGCAGCCATAGTTTTAAGAACTATGACTGCCTTTTGAAAGGGGTGCTAATGCATTTGTGCAGGGAGGGTGCCCACAGCACTCATCAAAGTATGTGGTAACTGCTTATTTGCAGTTAAAAAATCTCACTGAGGATTCTTTGGCTTTGCCATGCTCATGTGGTTTTCCTCTTGCTTTGTTAATATCAAAGACAGTTTGATAGGTTTAACAAACGTTCTCTGAACTGGATAATCAGTGTGCTTTGCTTATTAATAGCTTTCTTCTTGGGGACCCCAAAGCACAAAACCTTCATATATTTTTTTCTTACAAAAATTTATGAGAACAGACAAAACAGTAGGCAAAGTCCTAAATTTTTGTTTTGTATATCTGCTTGATTTTCTTTTTAATGTTAAAAACTGTAATAATTGTATAACATCCCTGCTGTAAAATTCTTCTCAGTAGTTTTATATTTCTAAAATTCTTTACGTGTCCCTTTATTTGTTGCATATTGAGAGGAACATTTGTTAGCAAGGATAGAAAATTAGTTGTCTAAGACAATGGCATGATAATAATCCAGAAAGAGCTAAATTACATAAACTGTTCCTATATCCTGCTCATTAAGAATTGTACTCAGTTTAACTTTCGAAAGGACAGAAATAATGGAGTAGTAAAAATTATCTGCTGTGGGTAATTTCTATCAAAAACTTAACGTGATTTAAAAAGAATCATCATGAGGATGTATAATATTTGTTAAAGCATGTAAAACATAAATATCTTGTGAAAAAGTATGCAATTTTTTTGGCTTAATTATTTGTCAGCATTACATTTAAAAAAAAAAAATCACAAGCCTGTAGGATTCTAAGATGCGTATTTTGCCAGTGTTTTGTAGCTGAACTGTAGCTTTAGATGCTGATTGTCTTAGTATTGTATCTGTAAAATGATGTTTTGGGCTCATTTACCTAGAGGAACTAGTGTATTATAAGAGACATCATCCCTTGTTAGAGATCAGTGAATTCACAGGAGAGCATTCCTGAGACACTGGAAGTGGACACAGACCGAATGTATTTTTGAGCACAAATCTGGAAATAAAGGTTTGGGATTGATTTGTGTTAGCATTCTATATCTTTTTTGTATGTGGTTGTCAGTAAATAGAATGATTTTACTAAAACATCAGCTGGCCTCCTCCAGCTGCCCTTTTGTTAGATTGTAAAACCCCCTGAGAGCAGCTAAGTTGCAACTCTCCCAAGAACATGACAAAGGTCAAAGCCTTTAAAATGCTACAAGACTTAGGAAAAAATATCTTTTCAAAGCTGCCTTAAGTGTGTCTAAATATCTCCTTAATAAACATGGCAAACATTTCTTTGGAAAAGTAAATAACCAAACTATTGCACAATGTAATTATAAATATTAGAAGGCAGTTAAGGAAGTTGTATTAATCAGATTCCTTAAGTAGCTAACCATGCCTGACCCTGTAATTTTGCGTGGAGTGAAGGTGCCTCTTGCTGTGCAATTAACTAATTTATTAACAGGAGAGTCGGTTGGCTGCTGGCTCACCCGATGGTCTCACAAGGGGCTGCAGCTATTTCCCGTGTTAATCCAAAACCAGCGTGCTCAGACCAGAGTGGAAGGACGGCCGTGCTTTGTCCTTTCCGGCCAGTGGCTCCAAAGGGACCTGGAAGAAATGGCGATTAAGTTGCCGTGGGCCCAGTTTGCCCGGACCCAAGCAAAAAAGTCTTTTGATATGGAAAAAACCCTGTGGACAGATGTTCTTTTGCAGATCCAGCTGTGCTGCTGAGATAGGCTGCTAGCCCAAACCCTTGATCACGTCTCTTGACTACAAGTGTGAGCGTCACTACTTTCTAATGTATTTCGAAGGAGGACCAGAGTAACTAAAATATGCTGAGTCGTTTGGTCTTTGCTAACTTTAGCTGCCTTGGGATAGGGAGCTCTAACAAGAGCAGCTGCGGCTGGTATGAGTAGCTGGCAGGCAACAACACAGCTGTATGCAAAATGCCTCCGTCCACATCCTTACTGCCTTTGCGGCTGCAATTAAAGATCTGACGATAGGGCCTTGTCTGTGTTCCCGAGTAATGCCAGCTCAGCATCAGGTGGCCGTTGCCCACATCTGCAGTCAGCGCCGACCTTGAAGATCTCGTCAGAGCTAAGCTGCGTTTGCTGCTCTTGCTGCAGTGGCACTGGACAGAGCAAAAGCAAGCTAGGACTTGCGTCGTCCCAGTGAGCTGAGGCTTGTGCTGCTCCTAATGAGACCACACTGTCCAGGTAGCTTGCTTTGTCCCCTCCTCTGCTGCTGGCCCCATTCAAAATCTATGTTGGTGCTTTCTGTTCAGCAATATGCTGAACAACTAGGACAAGGCCTAGAGGAGGACCCTGTTTTTAGCTGCTGAAAATATGGAGGATATGAGTATTCATGCATAGTTGTTTGCCCTAGAAGGTTAAGAGCAGTACTAGCAGGTCTAGAGGCAGCTGTAGGGTGATGTCAGTCGTAGGTGCTGTAATGGACATTTTCACATGTGTCAATAAGCAAAGATTAAACAAGCATAAAAATAAATTATCCATTAAGCACTGTGATCTATACCATGGTTCATAGGACACAATTAGTTTGTACAGTGAGGGATTACTTGAGTTCCTAAGTCTTACACTGTTGTTGTCTTACAAACTGGGTTTGATTTTACAGTAAAACGCTACAAGAGCCAGTAAGTGAGAATTAAATTAAAACATTTTTAGTGTAATTTGCTCTGACCTTGGATTTCATGATAGCGGTTGAATTATGTAAACAGTGGATCAGGTTTGTTTAGACTTCTGAATCCCTTTGCCTTCAAGAAATGGCATCTAGTCTGTAATTCCCTTTAGCAGGACTCGAGAGAGGGACATAATTTCACCCATACCTGCGGTGTAAGTACAGGGTGAGTGGTTTTAGCATGGTTTGATGATCAGTACCAGTCTGTGACTAAGCTTATCATGGACTAAGCGTAATATTCAACTCCACTGCAGTCACCTTGTGTGTCTGACTGTGTCTCTGTGTTATGTCCAAGGAGTTTGTATTTGCGTGTTTGGGTTGTGCCTTTCCTTCAGCTGAGCTCCTTCTAGTTCTGCTTCAATCCAACATTTAAAAAAAAGAGAATTAAAAAAATCTGTCTTTCACACAAAAAAGTAATATAATGAAATAACTGAAGACTTGTTACTTGTCATCACCATGGCTTTAGGAAGGAAATTGATGTTCTTTTAAGTTTCATAAGATAGATAGCAGCTTTACCGAGGGAAGTGAGTGTGTCATGCCCAAGCCAGTGAGGGCTGGCTTTTTCAGTGGCCTTTATGCAGACAGATGCATGGAACGATTTTCTTCCAAGCATTTAGGCATTTTGGATTTAAGTATGAGTTTGATGCTTAAAGGTGATTCTAAATATTCTTGTAAGTGCCTAAGAAACCTTTGAAATACCGGTCTTTAACCACCACTTTGTAATTTGCTATCTGAAAGTCAGTCTTTCATTGAAATATGTCACCTTCTTGTCAAAAAAAAGTACAAAAGCTTCAAAAATGTGGATTGACTTGCATCTGCTTCTCACTGTAAGGAATAAGTATCTTTAAATTGGCTAATAGAGTTCACAGCTGATCTACAGTGACTGAAAAGAGCAAAACATGAAAGGGATAGTCTAGAATCGCTAGTGCTAACAACAGCAGAGTGATTAAAAGTGTTTAGAAAGGATTTCTTTCAGAAGTAATGGTCCTTAGAAAGAGTTGGCAATTTTTCCCCCCCCCAGTTCTTAATTTGGGATATCTGTGGGCAATCAGTAGGTGCTTTTCCTTATTCTTAGATGGAAGCTTGCTTTGGTGTCTGTTAAATCCCAGTTTAGAGTATGAACATCAATGTGAAGATGATGGTATTAGCCACGGTCAACACAGCATTTCATACTCCTGGAATGTGATCTTAGTGTGTAATATACTGTAAATAAGATAAACTTAGAAAAATAATTATTTTTGAATCTCCAAATAATAAAAGCACTGTGTGTCAGTATGCCTGCGGCAGCGAAGGACTCGTCCTCTTGGCCCGGTGCTCCTGTCTTGCTTGTTGTCCATCTCATGGTAGCACTGGGTGATTGGTAGGCCTGGGTTTTGCTGGTGGTGTGGCTACAGTGCAGCCCCTCCTGTTGCCCAGTGACTCTGGTGGGCTTTTACTGGATCCAGCAGCAAAGAGATGGAGTACAGTCACTGGGTTCTGCACATTGCTGCAGTGGAACAGGGAGCTACGGCACTTGGATGTGTTCATCATGTGGCATTTTTAATCATTCTAAAAAGATTCATCTAGTACTACTTCTGTAGCCAGGATCTAAATACATTATGCCATGGGAACGTTAAATCTCAGACCAGTCAATTTAATTCTAAGTACATGTATTGTAAACACCAGCAGGTGGTGTGCACAGTGCTTTGAAGACCTGGATTTTTAAGTGCTGTACAAGAAGTTAGTTTTATTCGCTCCTCTTGACCAAAGTGTTCAAGAAAAGATGGTCTAGATAGTTTGTCTAATGTTGTTTGTGGCCTGGTATTCCTGTCTCATTTCTAACAATATTCACGTAGGCAGTCAAGAAGTATTAGGTCTCCTGGTTATACGGCAGTAATGCTGGTAGGAATTAGAGGACATTCCCCAATTTAATATTTCCTAAAGAAGATGAAAACATAATACAAAAGTTTTTGAATTATAGGGGTCTTGGGTTTGCTAGCCCATGGAGACGGAGTCTTGAATGACTAGGCTGTCATCTGCATCCTCCAGGCTACTGAAGGAGGTCAGAGGTGCAGCTCGTGAAATGGGCAGTGCTGCTGCTGCTGGAGTCCCTGCCTTGGGAGGCTCGTGGGGCTGCAGCTGGCGGGCAGAGCTCCTCCTGCCCAAAGATCCCTTGCTGATCTGACAGATCCCTTCCTGGATCCCTTGACTGGCCATAGGAGTGTTGCTGTTTACCTGCAGGTGAGTCTTCCCACATTTGCTTAGATAGCTGCCAATTAAATTATTTTGTGGACTCGTAGGTGTGTCAGTCTGCAGTATGATTTGCTGAGAACAGCATGCATTTAAAAAATTACTTTTCTGGTATTGTGGAAAAAGATTACTCGCTTCATGGTAACACTGTTTCCCTTGCTGAGCAGGCTAAGCAGCATTAAGAACTAGAGCAACCCAAGTTAGGTTCAAAGCTATAGTTAAAGATTTAATTGAATATGTGTAAATGTCAGTGCGTTAGCTAAAGATAAAGGTGTTCATTCAAAACTGTGTTGAAGTTACTCAGAAAAGGCTGTAAACAACAACAATAGGAAAAAATTGAGCTATCTGATGACTTTATCTGTAATCGTGCAATTATGCACGTGTCATGGTACCTGCTATAAAACATAGGCCAAAAGAAATACTGTTTTGCTATGTCTATACATTTATTACAGTAGCGCTAGCTGATGTGCCATGGCTTTCTGCATCAAAGCTGCTATAGCCTTCCTGTTTTCAGTGAATCTACAAGGCCACAAAATAATTTAATTGGCAGCTATCTAAACAAATGTGGGAAGACTCACCTGCAGGTAAACAGCAACACTCCTACAGCCAGTCAAGGGATCCAGGAAGGGATCTGTCAGATCAGATACTTTTGCTAACTTCACAGGAATTAATTGCGATTTTGTTCTTGTTAGACGCTCTTGACTGGTGTAATTAACATAATCTCAAAGTCTTAAAGTAATGCATTGCTGTAGAGAAAAATATATAATAGTATATGTCTGTATTTGCATAATACGTATATTTGTGTAAAAACGTGTCTAAAATCTGTTGAGTATTTATTTTAATATACTACAGAGGTGAAACTGTTGAGGGACCTTGAAGTTTCTCAAAAACTGCAGGGACTATGTGTCTTAATTTCTGTGGATACATTTTCATTGTCTTGCAGTGTCTTTCTCAAACCTAGAAGCATTGTTCAAGTGGAATTTGAAGGTTTTGTACATTTATCCAGAATTTCCAAACATCCGCAGTCTGCTCTGAGGAGCAGTTTCAACTGCACTGCTGGCTATTTGGCAATCTCAAGCATGCTTGCTGTGCGTATTCAGACTCTACAGTGCATGCCTGGAAACTCCACATTTCCAGTAAACATTGGATGGAGCTGTGTGTGCATGGTATGCTCGTAACAGCCTGAAGCGCTGGACTCGGAGAACCCGTAGTACTTTGTGCATAAACACGAATTCTGGATAGGACTGCTGCAACTCTGCCAAAAATCCCAGATCTTTCTTTGAACAAAGTTTTCCAAGGCCTTCAGTTTTTCCAAAGACTTAGCTTCTACATCTGTGCCTTGGCCATGAAAGAACAGTCTGAAAATTCCACCCCCCAACATACTAAGCATTCATCTGCCAAACTCAATGCCAAGCATTTGTGAACAGTCTTTCCTAGATACGTGTGTGTGTGTTTATCTTTATATATGTGTGTATACCCGCTTGAGTATAAAATGAACTATCATAATAAATGCCCCATTCTTAATTGTCTAACGTGTTTGTTTGTTTGTTTTCAACAGGCAGAAATACTCAGTGTGCTCAGTCACAAAAACATCATTCAGTTCTACGGAGCTGTCATTGAACCTCCAAACTATGGCATAGTTACAGGTAAGGATTTTTGTCTGATTTGTCTTGATTCTGTAAAACTCCAATGTTACAAGGTAATAGCTTTACCCAATTTCAGTGTTTTGCTAATTGTTCTGGCCTTCTTTGAATGCTAAGAGTGCTTGGCACCACCTGCCTCAATGTAAATGGGAGCGCTGGAGGTGGGAACCAGGCTGGGAGCACGGCTGGTAGCAGCACAGAGGCAGTTGGAGCCTGGGGCGTTCTTAATGCACAAACTCAGCACTCCTTTAAATAGAAGCTTTCACTGTGTTCTCTTACCCTGTTCTGTGAATTGCTTTTCCGTTTTAACTGACATGTGACAGAAGTAGAGGTTTTCATGGTACGAAGTTCTGGCAAGTTCTGTGAAAAGGGAAGGCTGAGAGTCTGCTCAGAGCAAAGCTGCACCGTGAATTCTGCCTGTATGGAAAATAGGAGAATCTGCGTTGGGAGCTTCCCAGCCATGGGAGGAGCTTGGAATAGAGTCGAGGGTTTATTAGACACCATAAGACAACTCCCTTTATTCACTGGAAACTAGGTTTCATTTGTTGTGGCATTCCTAGAATTATGTGGAGGTTGGTTTTTGTGGTTTTGTTGTTTTTCTTTTTTTTCTCCTATCACCACTTTAAGCTTCCTTCCCTTATTTTGGGAGTTGGTCCAGATACAAAATTACATTACAGATAATGTAATTTCTCCCTTTCCTGTATGGGAGAAGCTGGGTAAGATAGTAGTAGAAAATAAACCCAAAGCAAAGAAATCTCTAATCTGCTGAAACAAATGTTTGGAGTGGTAAAAACCATGAAAGCATGGATTAGGAGGCATGTTTTAGCATGTCTGTAACACTTCAGAGAGTCTGATGCAAAGCGTAGTTTTTGCACGTGGCACCATCTAATACCAGTTTGAAACACTGCCATTCAGGTTTTTATTGGTTCTCAGATGGTGGACATAACCTGTGAAAATTCAGTTATTTCTACCTGTCTCTTAGACATCCGATTATTACAGTAGATGGCAGTGTATTCAGGCGGGAGCGCATGGGAGATACAGCACTGTTCAGAGCATGGGGAGCTTTACTTACAGGAGTATCAGCCTACTGGAGGTCACGGTGTTGCAACCAGTACTCCAGAGGTGCATGGGGGTGACCACAGTCTACACCACTCAGAGGATGCAGTGGTGATAGCATACAGACAGGAACTTGAATAGTTAGATAGCATACAGAACAGGAACTTCTTGAAGCAATAAAAATAATAGAAAGGTAATAAATCAAGCAATATAATTTTACTGTGATTTATAAGATAAGCATAGTAAGTGTAAACCAGCAAGCAGAATGACAAAGGAAATGTGTAATCAACAACTCAGGATGATGTCTGGATCAGAAAGTCCTCAGTTTGATCTCACAAAAGGTCAGTGTTCGGAGAAGGACATTTGACCTGCTTGCCAGTCACAGGACAGACAGCAGCTAAAGTAGTTCATTATGTCATTGGGAATGGGGACTCTTAAACTCTTGTGAGAGAGAGACTACTCTGCATAGTCCAACCACTTTGTTACTCGGGGAGCTCTGATTCGACTCTGGCTAAAGACAAAAGCTTTTTTTAACAAACTGCATTGGTTTTCCCTGCAACTTCCAAGGAGACTGGAGTCC
Organism: Balaeniceps rex; assembly: GCA_013401315.1. Taxonomy (NCBI): domain Eukaryota; kingdom Metazoa; phylum Chordata; class Aves; order Pelecaniformes; family Balaenicipitidae; genus Balaeniceps; species Balaeniceps rex. The sequence continues at coordinate 72,819 of VYZW01046647.1, forward strand.
CTTGGGCTGGAAGGGAAGCAAGCCTCTATTTCTCCACACCATTTTCAAATGGGAGAATAGCTACTGAGAAAAGAAATGTTAATTGCACTTGAAATACCTTTTAGAGAGATTTTCACTCTGTGATCTTCTGGGTGCCCTTCAGCGTTGTGGACTTAATCCTGTATTTAGTCAGAGATCCGTTTCTTGTAAGGGAAAAGCCCAAACAAGAAGAAATCCTGAGAACCTAATGATTCTGCAGAGTGATGGAAACGACGGCATTCAGCCAAGCATTGGCATGTACCGAGCATTAGCTGCACACGTCTTAATGTGGGATTGTGAAAGAGTTCTCGGAGAAAGGCTACATCTGCAGGCAAAACACGTTTCCCTGCTGGGATGTACATCAGTGTTACAACTGATCACCCTGCCCGGGGGGCTGCTAGCATGGATCACATCACTCTAGATGTCACTGTCTGTCTCTGTCAACAGTGGTCTCCATGCCTAGCTTTCAGATCTGGCTTTTGACCACAGCTGCCTCCCCCCAAAAGGTTCTCGGAGCTTGTGCCCCCCATCTGCACAGAAACATACGGTGTATCCCACAGCCCATCACAGGGTGGGTCCAATCAGGCATTCAGACCTTTTCTTTCTAAAGCAAATACCTCTTTTCCATTATTGGCAGAAAATTATCCTTGCGATAAGATTTCCGAATCCATAAGCTCCAAGTAAAAACCTGTGGCACAATAAAGATGTAGAAGAAATACTAAAGGATCGAGCTTTGTTGATTGAAGCTCGCCTCCGTTCACACAGAGTGGCAAAGGGCTCGGGGAGCTGAGTTGTCCCTGACCCTGGTGGATCAAATTATGCATTGTAAAGGCATGCCAAGCGTGCAGCCAACCTATTCCTGAAGAATCCATTTATAAGACAGATGATGACATCATAGGTAAAAAAAGCTTATGTTTTAATTGAGGAAATGCGCAGCTCACCAGCTTACTCCTCTTTTGGTGACATCAGAAGCAACACCTCTGTCTCCTGCAGAGGCTTCTTTCAGCGGGAGGTCCTGCAGTAGTGATCCAAAACTAACTTGCCACTCAAGTGTTTACTTTCAAGGGACTTCCTGTTTTCTCCCTGTTTCCTTTCATTTAGTGCTGGAATCTTCTCACATGGCCTACCACCTTCTAGGCTGCAGAGTTTCCTTCCCCACGCAGCAATCTCCCAGTGGTTTTGATTTCCTTGATGAGGAGCAGTGTTTACTTTTTAGGCATTTAGCCTATCATGTATCATTTATTGATCAATATTATTATTAACAGCAATTCAGATATATTTTATGTAGTCTTAGAGGGAATGATTTTGTGACTGCTTTGAAATGGCTGAAATTAAGCATTTCAATTGTATACCAGCTGGTTTGCCACCTTAGGTATGCAGATTTTGGGAGTCTTTTAAGTAGGTTTTAAATTCTCCAGACTGCCTGAGGATGACACTGAATAGCCTTGGGAGAGAGGGGTGAAAGGCTTGAAGTTCCTCCTTGCATCCCTCTGGTCTTTGTGCTACTTGGGCTCACCAGGTGGCATGTCCCCACTCTGTCTTGGCAACCAGATAGAAGAAAACGTATCAGCTGCTTCAACTCATGAACCTGCTCTTGTGTTTTCAGTGAAACATGAATGAATACTAAATAAGCATAAAGCTTATTTCATAAATACTAAGCAGAGGAGCTGCAGCCTTTGGACTGCTGAACATGACCTGCAGCACATGGAAATCTGGCCCACTTACCTCAGGGTTAGACCTCTGGTTTCTTGCTTCTATTTTTTCATGAACAAATGATTTGATCTGCTACTCTGTCCCTCCATGGGGAAATAGGAAAAGAACATTTTAATTTCCCTTTCTGCCTGCAAATCCTTTCTTCCTAACAGATCATTATATATTTAACATCTGGTTTTACTTTTAAAAAAAGAAATAAAATAATTATCCTTTGTAATGGGGCATCATTTATATGCAGTACTGCTCACCAGTGGGGAATAGCCTCTGTCTTCAGAAACAGTAAGAAATATCTGATACCACCAAACTCATCCGTTAACTGCTCTTCCGATCAGGAGCGGCAAATTCACTGTTTAAATATGTAAGAGTTTCAAGTTATATAAAAGTGGCGCTGTGGAGGTTTCAGTTGTCTCCAGTATCACACCTAAATGTGTGTAGGTGTAACTAGCTTGCTATTCCAGCTTTCAGCCCCGCGAGCTCTGACAGTCGGACTGGATTCCATCTGCCACACTTGCAAGCACCAACGGGCCAAAAAAGCCCTTGTTTGTACCCATATAATCCTGTTGTGGGTTTCTGTAGCTATAGTTGAGAGAAGTTAAGAAAAAGGTCTGTTGATCCCGAACAAGGAGCATCCAGAACCTTTTACTCTGGAATTTGAACTGCTTTGCCTGAGCTTTCTTGATGCCAGACCTTTCTAATGTCTTTTCATTTTAATGCCTGTTGTTATATATGATTTTACTTTTTTTTTTTTTACCCTTAGCAGTAGATTATGTCTGTGTTGGGATAATCAGAACAAACTACCACTCTCCTACTACACTACTAATAATATTAGCTGCTGAAGCCAAATTCTTTGTCATTAAGCCAGAGGTTGGCTGCTTTCTGGAACTGGCAGAGTTTCCCTTCGATCTTTCAGTTTAGGTGCAATGTTTTAAAATGTCATGTGAGTTTGTTTGTTTTGTTTTTTAACAGAGTATGCTTCTGCTGGCTCGCTGTTTGATTACATTAATAGTAACAAAAGTGAAGAGATGGATATGGATCATATCATGACCTGGGCAACTGACATAGCTAAAGGTAAGCAAGATGAGCGGTGCATTACTATCCTACACAGCCAGCAAGGTGTACAGCTGGAGATACTTTCCCTATGAAGTCAGGAAAGCCTTCCTATACTTCCTTATTCAAATTGTGAAAAAAAACAAAAAAAAAACCCAAAAAAAACCAAAAAACCAAAAAACAACAAAAAACCCAAACAAACAAACAAAAAAACCCCAAACATAAAAAAAGCAAACCACATTCACTGTGCTTTTTAATATGTTCCTTGGTTGTTACGAATCTAAACTAATTTCTGGAGTGAAAATGGCTTCTATGAGCCAGTTTTACTTCTGGTTTGCCCCTAAGTCCCAAGAGGATAATTTTGCTGATGTAGAGTAATTATGAGGTAAAGTGCATAATTATCCTTACATTTGATTTGAATTGGGACGTTTAAGGAAGCTAAGGGCTTATTCTCAGAAAACATACTGAAATTCTTCATATAATAATGCAGAACAAGCTGTTTTGTCCTTTGTGTTCTCTGTTACCACACAAGAATTAGTGTAAACTAATGAATGAACAGTAAATTCATATCTTGGCTTCCCTGTGTAGACAACACCTTTGAGGAAATAACTAAATATGACATTAAAAAGCATTAACATACCTATATAGATGCTCTGAGAGATATATGAGCTTTGCTCAGTGTTTTTTACTCAAAGTAGATTATGGGAAGCTTTGCTTCTCCTGCAGCATATCAATGTGGCATACAGGTATGCCAACTCGTAATGAGGACAATTAATGGGAACCAGAAAACATGACTGCTGATAGGTGATGGCCACGCTCAGCCTGCCTAACTAGATTGTTCCCTTGTTTTGTGTAGGAATGCACTATTTACACATGGAAGCTCCAGTTAAAGTAATCCACAGGGATCTGAAGTCCAGGAATGGTAAAGTAGCAAAACACTGAAGCACTCTGCATTTACTGTTACCTGTTAATGTAGCGTTTAAATCTGTACCTGAGCTTTGTGAACATGCAGAACTAACTAACGCCTTGGCTGTCATCAAACTGCACTAGGCATTGTTGAGGCACAGAAGAGCCTGTTCCCTCCTCCCCATCCTGAGGCCGTCTGAGCTCTGGCTCAGAGATGAGTCCCTGGCATCATTTAGAGCCATGTGGAGGGCTCTTACAAGTTGTGTCTTGCTGACCGTGATTGTACCCCTCTTATCAGCTATCAGACATTGCCTGGGCACTCCTCCCTTCCTTTTTCTATTTGGAAAGGTTGAGTACCAGGAAAGGCTGGCAGACACCAGACAGAAAAGACTGGTTAAGGCCT
>VYZW01046667.1:0-11549 GCA_013401315.1 Balaeniceps rex
GGCAGCGCCCGCGCGCCGCGCTCATCGGCGCAGGGACGGGGCCGCCCGGAGCGCACGGCGGGGGGACGCTGTGTGAGGGGGGGTTTGTGCTTTTCACCTGCGCACGGATCTTGCTGTGCCTGCTGGAACCGCCTGCTGCGATCGGGTCTCACTGTTGCTGCTGCAGGCCCAGGCCAAGAATCCCCCCGAAACATTGGGGTGTCCTGAAAAGCCCAAGGAGGGAGCTTGGCACCCCCGAAGGGGCACTGCGCTTCCTGCTCAGATCCCTAGCGGGGCTCTTTTGGTTACAAGAGCAGCTCTCAGGATCTTTCTACTCAGTAGTTCACCCCTGGAGAGCTGACTACAGCTTCCAACAACCACTGGGGCTTGCTTTCAATTTCAGATTGTTTAGGATGTTTCCGGATAAAATTTGTCTTAAAAGCAGCCTCAGTGAACGTTGGGAGTTGTAGTCAATTCTGCTCATAGCACTTTTCTCTCTGGGAGGAGACTGTATTGGGGGCAGGACCAGTTGGGTTGCAGTTTTGGTTTTGTTGACTTTCTCCCCCAGGCATCACTTTCCTTCTTGCCACGGGAGGGAGGCTGAGGCAGAGTAAGATGGGGTAAAACTGTATATTGTCACGCTTGCTATGACTGTGTTTCCTCAATTTCTGATTATGCTTTAATTTCAAGCGAGGCTTTAATAGTGATTGAACAAAAGCATTTTTAAGGAAACCTGTGCTTTTGACTCCCAGATTCTGCAGAAAGAAACGATGAATTTTACAGCTTTTCCCTTTAGACTCTGCTTCCGTGGGGCTTGCTTTCCTTCTTCCTACAGAAGATTGACTTAGACCATGTTTATCTGTATGCAACTGCCCCAACACATCATCCCAGGGATGTTTTTGGCTGCGGCAGTTGGTGGCTGATGTAGTTTTCTAGCAGGGCTGGCTCCTGCTCACATCAGACCCAGGGCCCTGGAGAACTGCTGATTATTCGTAATGGTTAGAGCATGAATCATGGGAATGCAAGCTTCCCTCTGGCCATCTGCCACCAGGACTTAGCCTTTTGTGGGGGATACGCCCCAACAGCCCAGCTAGCAGGACTTGTCGATACTTGGCCCTTTTCCTGGCAGTGTCAGTTAACGTTAGTGGTGCTTTTTGTAATGTGAGCACCTGCTCTCCAAAGACCAGGCAGAGACCTGGCACTTTGTGCCATGCTGCCTGCCAGCACTTGTCCCATGAGAGTAACTGTTGGCTACTATGCCCGTGATTTCTTTTGCGCTGGTGACCCAGAGGTGACGCCTTCTTTATCTTATAGCAATTCCCCCAGGCACCGATTTTGCTAGACCTTTTGTCCTTGCAATCAACTGATGCTTACATTGCTGGAAAGCGGGACTCGCCATAAGGCGAGATGATTTGAACAGTATTGGCCCTTTTAAAAGATTTCCCCTGCCCCGACGCGGGAACCATGCTTTCACAGATTTGATCATTGCTATTTAAACAGAGGAAGGCGTTTAGTATTTAAACTGATTGTGAGCACCTTCTGCTGGAAGTGCTTACTACAGCAAACCAAGCCTTCTGGTGTGATTAATGAAATCCATTGTGGCATTAATTTTCATCTCTAATGCTTCTTTCAGTGTATAAAACAAAAAGAGATTATACTGAGATGGTTTTAATCCCCCAAACAAAGCCTGAAACAGAACCCATAGCTGCAGCTGTTAGGATAGGGAGGGGAAAAAAAGCTATTGCCTGGATGGAGGAAAAAAGCACATATAAATCAGTGCTATGTATTGTAGATATGCCACCACCTCAGTCAGGCATCTATACAGGCTTAATGCTCATTTGGGGTCTATTGACTGCAAAACATAACAGTGTTATCCAGAGTAACCTTGGGTTAAAGCATTGTTCACAGCATGATCTGTTATTAACTTCCACTTCAAAAAAAAATCCATTGTCCTGTGAATTTAATTATTGATTTGACTTTTTAGAAATATATTAGGTTACTGGGGTTTTTTTAAAACTCCTTTGTATGTTACTTTACTAGTCTTTTATCTGGTATGTGTTATCCCAATTAAATATCCATGAAAAACTGTTAAGAATATGGCAGTACAGTTTCTTTACAGTTATACGGTGGCAAGATCCATTAGGATCCTAAAGTGTATTTCAGCTGAGAGCTGCGACAGTAGCTGTCCATAGGTGGACACCTGACTCCCCTTTCTGCTCTTCTTCCCCTAGTTAGGCTTGGTTATGTCCTTTGGAGAACCTCAGCATAGAAAAAAGAAGAATGAGTTAAGTGAAATGAGTCAAACATGAGGGTTTTTTTTTTAATTGCACTGCTCAAGCCTGATGCGAGACTTCACTAAGGTAATAAGAACTGCAAATATTGGGTAGTTCTCATGGAGATTCAGATCAAGCATTTCAGGAGCTGATGCTCTCACAGTGTGGAAGATTCCTGTGTGTACAGTGCAAATTATCTTTCAGCATGGAAATCAGCACAGGGATGACCCTTTCTGAAAATGCAAAAAGGCCAGGCTGATTCAGGCACACAGAGAACTGAGAGCAAGTGACTGATGCAAGTGATGTCATCACATAACACAAAAACATCACCTTGTCCCTGACATATGAAGGCCTTCTTTGTGGTATTAGGAAACAAGGGTGAAAATAAAGCATTGGTATAAGAGAGTGGTGTAAGATTGCCTATAAGAGGAGCAATCATTCTTTTCTTGCTGAGGTGAAAAACTTACAGGGCTGTAAAAGAAAAGCAAGTAGCAAAACGTTCTATCCTGTATGGGGAAAAAGGACAGCACTGGCTTTGTTGCTAAGTAATTTCCCCTTCTTGCTTTTCCCCATCCCATGATTACCCAATTCAGTAAATGAGCCATGGGGATGGTTGGAGAACTTTGCTCAAGGAGCCATTCAGGGCAATCTGCCAGTGCAATTCAGTCTGCTAAACAGGTTCCTAAAGGAGCAAGATACTGAAACAGGCAATCCAGCTTAAGCTATGGATATGGCAATGTGTATTGTCCTCCCCAGAGGGTCAAGGAGAGGTGAACTCTAAGCTGTGCAGGCTCTTCAAGCCCAGTGTCGGGTATATCCTTAAAACCGATGCTTTGAAATTAGTATTCTGCCTTCCAGGGATTTCACTGGTTGGTCTCTTCACAAAGGAAGTGTGGCAGAGGGTCTGGACCTTTGGTGGTTACACCAAAAAATACTGGAGTATGTAGGACTGTATGAGTTAAGCAGGACAAAACATTTTTCACACATCAGAAAAGCCGCAAATCCAATAAATGTCCAAGTGCTTCAATTGATACTTTCACCTCAGCTGTGAGGGCAGCACTCAGAAAAGAAGCACTGCAAGGGATCATCCTTTTTTATTTAGAGTAAGGGGAGAAAAAGACGTGTTGCGGGAAAGCCACTGCCAGACCTGTAGAAGTAGATTATTGTCCTGTGCTTTTAAAGCTGCCTGTGGTGAGAGAGGAATTCCCATCAGCATCCTTAATCTTCCTGTCAGTGGGCTGACAGTCTTCCAGGGGAGGTGGCACAAGCGATCAGGTTTCTTTTGCCATGCGTGCTCTCTCTCTCTCTCTCATCTGTTTGAATGATTAATTGCTTTATTTTTCTCTTTGCTTTACTGCACTTTATTTCTGACAAATGTTTTAGTTATTCTGGTTGTTTGTGTACCTCCGTGCTGAGGTGTTTCAGTGTACCACAGCCTCCTGCTGCTGCAAGATGGGCAGCAAGAGGTGCAGGCAGCCTAAGAGAGTTTGCTCAGAGTTTGCAGTTGCCCAAATGAATAATTAAAAGACATATGTGTCTTGCTTTTGAAGCAGGCCAGAACTGCGAAGCCAGAGATAAGACTCAGGTGTGGCCTTTTTTTCCTCTTTGCTTCTGTAATGTCCAAAGCTATCTGGTATGTGTGTGCCCAGGTTTTCCCTGGTGCTGGGTAGAGGAAATACAAGATGGGAAAGTGTATTTGCAGAGGTTTGTAAGGGAGAAGAGAACAGAAATTTCTGGTTAAACAGAAGGGAGTGTTAGCTAAGCAACATGTAGTAAAATAAAAGACCATCCTGATTCTTCCCAAGGCTCAAGATCTCCACAGAGTTCCCAGCAAGTTTGTTGTTTCCTAGGGTTATCAATATTACGTCAGAGCAGAAAAAGCACTTATCCACCAAGGTGACTCATAACATCGAAGTCAGGGGAAAAATCCCTTGACTGCTAAGGGCATAAAGCATGGCCTGGGTGACTCAGGACTGCCTAAGGACAGAGCTGACACCATACTGTGCTCACCCTACTGCCTGCGTGTAAGGAACAAGGGATGCAAAGGGAAAAGAATAGGATAATAGTTTTGACTTGTTATATGGCACCTATGAGTATTATGCTGAGACATCTATGAGTTAGAGACGTAAATACTTTGTGCTAGAGCTTTTAGTCGCTTTGAGGTGTGAAGTTTGGAAGCATGCTGTAATGGTCTCTCCAGAACAAAGTTGACAGTGCTGGGAACAAGCAGAACTACTCTGGAGCTAGTGGAGTTGCATGGCCAATATTTCAGGCCAGCTTGATTTGTTAGGGGTACCACACCAGCAATTTGGCTTTGTTTCACACCTGGCCCCGACCAGCCATATGACATACATGCTACTTTGCACCTAGGGCTCCTTCTCGACTTACCATGCTCCAGGTAGACTCTGGACACAGACAGGGTCCAAGCTGGCTCCCTCTTACTGGGACAATCCTCCAACACTTATCCCAGGAGGGCTCCCATCCTCACATACTCTTGCACCAGCTGCAGGGATTGCCATTGTGCCTTCAGCATCGTGTTACAGACATATGCTACTCAGAGTGGCTCTGCAGCACCATTTCTCATTGCTTCAAGCTTTCTCAGCTGGAGAAGCTGCAAAGAAACAAAAAATGTCCTGGGGACATGGTGAGCACAATAGGGTCCAGGGCAGACCTGGGACAGGGCCATGCAGGGTGGGCACTGCCGGCCCACTTGAGAGGTGTTAGGCCTGAGCACTTCCACACAAACCTGGCCCCAGAAGGAGTAAAGATGTAATGGCTCCATGGGTAGATGTAGATCTACATCTAGACTAGGGCTGTTGATTTTAATGAAGTAGTTGTTCTCAGCAGTGGGTGTGAGTTACACCCTCTTGAATCTTACAACATGACAATGTTTGACAAGTCTTTGTGGAACAAACACTCCTATTAAAAAAGAAGTAGGCTGTGCCTTTGCTCATACGAAGACACAAACTGAGTGAGATGTTCTTACTTGTATTTCTTTATAGGAAACCATTAGGTCCTAAAATTACCTGTCATAGTGTTGGCCATGGAGTTCTGCAACCATTAAATGATTAGACGTGACTTTGTGCTTTGTTGTGGGGAAAAATATTTGTTCACTACCATCTTGCTCTGCTTCTTATGTACATGCTGCAATTCGTAGTGGCTCACGTTAGGAAGGATGGTCTTTGATCTAGCATTATTGGATTGTAATTGGCCATGTTGACATGAAGCAATCTTGGGTTTAATGCAGCCTCCTTCACTCACTGTTGTGGTCAATTATTTCATGATAATGGCAACTCTGCCAGGTATTTTTGCTTCATTGAGCAATTATGTTGTTATGGAAACTGGTATTCTATAAATTATCTGATGAGAGGCCTGATTCACTTCTTGGGAACAAGAAATTTGAAAGTAAAAAGTACAGGATAACAGTTTTTTAATTAGCTATATATTTATTTGTGTTATTACTAATCCTTAGGTCCTATTAACTGTTTGGTGCAAATACCAACACCTTCACATCTGTGCAGGATCTGGTCAGTTGTTGTCCCTCATTAGAGAATGTGTGACCAGTGCATATGCACAACTGAAGATGAGCTTGTTCCTGCCTATGTTTAGGTGACCCCCTGCCAGCCTCGCCAGATTTGGAGAACATTTCTGTGTTCCATCTGCAGGGCACACAAACCTTGCCCTGGCTGTGCTGTGGCCAATGCTGCATGTGGCTGTGGCAGGAAGGATGTGTCCTTTTGTCTTTGATACCAAGATTTATGGGGGACTGGACACTGCAAGAGATTGATAATCTGACACAAGACCCTCTCACTCCTGTTCAATTATTTAAACATTTCAGAGAGGCTGTGTGCGCAACAGAGTTTCCTTCCCGTCTACTGCTAGTTTCTTGCCTTAAGATAAAGGAACGGGCAGCCTTGAGGGGTTTTTGGTTTGGGGTATTTTGTTCAAACAAAACCTACCCTTTCGATTTACTTTTTATTTACTAATCCCAAGCACTGGAAAAAAATGACAGAGCCTGAACTGTCACATCATTAGGAGCCAGACAGTCCTGCCCAGATGGAGGCATCCTGGATATGTGCAGCACAGAAGCTTTCAGAAAGAGTTTTTGCAGCACCCATTACCTACGAAAGGAGCAGCCTTTCATCTCCAGAGCAGTTTCTTTAGCGCTTTTCAGGAGCATGAGCTACGATAAACATATAGGTGGAAAACCATTGAACAAAAGTAAATAAGTTGCTCAGGGTTAGCTGAAGGTCATTCTACATGGTTGAGGGACACTGCATTAGCATGAGTTAGTCAGTGCTATTCCCCAGCATCCTTCTCCTTTTTCATGCTTTCAAACTGTGGTTTCTTTACTTCTGTTTCTTTTAAACAGTTTGGTTCCTAAAAAGAGCGTTGTTACCTTACACATGTTCATCTTAAGCCTGAAATTAAATGCCTGATCTTTTTGGCATCCGGATGCAGAGGGCAGGCAGGGTGAGATGTCTATCAATGTGTGTTCTGGTAACAGGATCGTGCTTGGAAACATTCTTGTTTCTCACCTTGCCCATATCAGTTCAAGCTGGAAAAGCCAGGTATTGCTTCTTAATATTGACTAAATACTAAATTTCTTTGTAGTATTTACTAAATACTAGCTCATGAGAAATAGAGTCCTATGGGTTGAAACAGGTGTTCAGAAAGAAACCAATACTAAAAAAGGAATGAAAGTAACAAAACTTTTTAATATTCAAGTCTGAGAAGCCCAAGTGGCTTCTATTCAAAATTCCCATTCCTCCTGAAATAGCTTTCAGAAAGTGAAGTAGTGTCTGTGAATACTGCAGGACAGGGGCTGCACCGGGACATCAGCCTCCCAGGGCCCCAGGATAAGTAGCTCTGCAGGGTGGTCTGGAGCAGGAACCTCTCCTCCTCTTGGCTCTGGAGGGCCCCTGGAAATCTGTCTTTCCTCTGCTAGCCTGGCCGTGGGGAACACTGCAAGTACTAGGAAAAGAGCTTCCCGATGAGAATTTGTTTCCCTGTCCGAGTAGTGGGGTTTAATTTGGGGGTTGTAATCAACCTTGCTATAAAAATACCTAGGTCTTAATCTGTCCAGAAAAATGAAAATCTTGTGTCTTCTCGTTCTAGTTGCTAGTTTCTAAATCCCCTTCAGTTTGTCAGCACCTTTCCACTTCACAGAATGGAGAGTTGCCAGACTGGTGTATCATCTCTCTGGGGCCCACTGCCCACATAACAGGTAGCACATTCAAATTCAAAATAGCAGACTTTGTAAGAGTGCAGGTCAGCTTCAGCTGGCAGTAAAAAAGATTTTGTTTTTTTACAAATGTGGTTGCATATTGCTGTATAAGAAAAATTCACAATGAAATAAAATTCAAATAAAAAATGAGTAATTTCCATTTCAAGCTCATATTTTTGTATAAGAGTTTTCAAGAGAAAAAGAATTGCCAAATAATAGCTAAGACATACTGTTGAATTATGGGTATTGGTTTCTGTTGTTTAATTACCTGCAGACGGCACTATCCTGCTGGAGATGCAACTGCAGAACTTCCTATACTACAGTTCAGCTCTCTTTCATCTGGCAAATGTCTTTCTTTAGGATTAAAAAGTAAATTATTTTCATCATTAATACTGCTCAAAAAATAATGCATCTTTTCTCCCCATCTGGGGACTTGTATTGCTAACAGAAGCATGACTTTGAAAGCTTTTTTATTTGTCTGCTTTACTGCTAGCAGAAGAACTCTGTACAGCACTATGTAAAGATCCCTGAATATTACACATACAATGTCATCTGCTTTTGGAGAGGCAGCAAGACCAGACTTTTCCAAACACTACATACCATGTCTTCCCGTACTGTCTGCTTTCCAAAGAGTCCAAAGCTCTTCATAGACACTATAATGAGGCAAGTCTTGGGGTAACACTGTCCTGTAATCACTGTTCCCCTTTCACAGAGGGATGAAGAGAAGCCATGGCAGTCCCCGATGCCAGGTCATGCACAAATCTCATGTTGAAGTTGTGACTTACAGTCTTAACCCTTAGATCACAATTTCTCTTCAAGAGCCAAATCGCAAGACGAAAACAAAAGAGATCCTGTTAGTATCTTCCTGCAATGGCTACACTTCTTTGGTTTTTGAGACAGACTCCCGAGGATCATGGAAGGAGATGCTATAACACAGCTGAAGTCACAGATGTGTCATGGTGATGGTATTAAAAGAGCTGAATAGAACATGAGTAAAAGAGAAGGTCGCAGCTCCAAAGAGCTTGAGATCAAAACATAAGACACATGGAAAACATGGAAGTGATTAGTCTTAAATACCAGAAAGGAGAAGGGGAGAGAATGAATCCATATTACAGTCATTTTACTGTTGTTTTTAAATTGTGAGATAAATTGTGCTTGTAATTTAAAAAATAAAAAGTATTTCTTTATTCCTGCTGGGAGGACCTAGTTCACACTAGCTGTAAATGTGTTAGGACAGAAAAATCAAAGTGTTTAACTGCTGCGAGGCACTCTCATCATATCATAATGGCTTTTGAAGCGGTAATTCAATGATTGATCAGAGGAGATCTAATTAACTAACTACATTATATGAAAAAAACAACCATGGAGAAAGTTGTGATAACTCTGGGTATCACATTCATCAGAATCTTGCTCTGCTGCATGGGTGTGGGTGTGCTGTGGAAAAGCCAAGCCTTCATTCAATATATGACCTAAAAATAAACCTTTAGAATAAAAGTTTCCTTTGTCTTTCTGTCTTGCCTTTCCCATATTACTGCTTTGCATACTTCTAGACATTTTAGGAAGTGCATAGACCATATTTGTCACTAACATATTCAGCATTCAGTTAACTGCTTAAATCTAATTTCACCCACACATGAGCTATATGGGGGTGAAATTCAGATAGGAACATTACCTTAATAAAGTGTCTTCCATTCTTGTTTCCCATTTTTAAATTTTGCTGTATAGCATTCCCTGCCTGCAGAGGCTAGGCAAGCTCAGCCTCATCAGAAATTACATTTGTGAACATTTAGTGCAGCCTCGGTCTGAGTTCACAGTCAACTTCTCCCATGGGGTGTGTGAAAGCAGCGTGACCTGCAACGTGACAAATGAGAGATGTGACAAATGTGAAGCCAAATATTATTCATTGGGATTGATGAATACTTTGACATGCTGTTGTAAAAGGATATAGAGATCGTGTGCATATTTTGCTTACTTGACCGCCTTTCATCTTAGATGCGGAGACTGATAAAACTCTACAGCAATTCAGGCTCTCCCGCAGAGCTCGGTTTGGCTGATTGCCCTTTCATACCTGTTGTGCTTTGGACTGTGATTCTCCTCCCTCTTGGACATCAGGTTGTTTCATAAAGCTTCCAGACCTTTGCCTGACAAGATCTTTTGAACCACATGAAATCAGCCTTGTTGGGCAGGAAGAGAAGAGTCACCAAAAGTCTTCTTTACACGCGTTATTTCAGTGCTGTGGGCTAGCTTGCATTATCTCCCACATTATTTGGGTATCTGGTTTCTTCAGAAACACTTTACTATTAAAAGAACATCTTAGTTTGAATGAATATATTTTTTGCCTATTTTAATCATCCTCTTTTAAGTTAGTGTCAGATGTAGCCTTATGTGAAGAATTTAATTAATTTTTGTATGTTCCCTCACTGTTTTGATTAAAGGACATTGCATAAATAGATGAATATTCCTTCCCCAAATTTATGTTTAAGTGAAGAAATTTCAGCAAAGGCCAAAAGGGAGGGAAGCAACTATCTTCCAAAGCATTATTGAATATCCTCCCAAAAGAGGCTATATGGCTTGCCCGTGCCACACAGTCTGGCCTAGAGCTAGTAATCCTTGCTACTCCTTGGGTCAGTTTTGTGCTACTCTGTGTCAGTGTCAGTTTTACTCAATTTTTTAACTCCAAAAGAGTAACCTATATACAAATAACTGAAATATTTATGGGTTTGCCCTTCAAGTGTTTTTGTTTGTTTAGTGTTTCAGAAGTTACTCTGAGGGAAAAGAAGAGTTTCCACAAAAAACTACACATCTGCAGAGCTCATGAAATATTGTCTTACTCTTCGGACCACACCAGCGTCTCTCCTGTGCGGAAGCCGCCCTAGGAACTTGCTGTGGGCATGAATGGTAAGAGTGAGCTACTGTGATTTTTATTGCATATGTGTCACCCTTGATTACTTCCCTTTTTCTCCTGATGACTTACTAGCTCAATAAGGTGTAGCATAACTAACCTGAAGTGCTATAGCCATCAGAAATTGGAAAATCATTCAGCAGCACAGTCGGTAGTTAGCCTAAGAGCCTACCCCAGCTGATGGGGGAAAAGGCTTGTGGGTGAAGGAGGTTATTTATGGGAATCATTTCCTCAACTGCTGTAGAATTAGGTCTTACAGTTGGAAAGAGAATCTATAATAAAGGAATCTACATGTTTGGAAAAGTGGCTCGCTCTGAGCTTCAAATAATGCTTTGTTTAAAAAGCTGGAGTTTTCTTTGTATTTACAGAAAATTAAACCATGGGTTCCCCTGTGCTAGCATATGCTCTAGCCTTTTGTGTCTAGTATTTTAGCATGCTTCTATTTAACTTTGTCTGGCTTTCTACTACCATTAATTGTATCTATTAGTCATTAGTCTGTTAAACTCTTTGTATATCTCATTTCTTTGGAGAATAGAGTCATTTGAAGTAGTTGGAGAATGCTGGCTAGGCAAGTGATTGTGTTTATAAAACAGAAACATTATGTTCCTCTTTATTTACAATTATTGTAAATGGCAAATGCATTTATTGTTTGTGTTTCTCTGAAATTACATATCACTCTTTCAGACACCTGAAGACCCATTATCACCTCCATAATTTTCGTGTTGCTTTGTCTATGAGAGAAAATGTCCTTTATTGGCCTATCTCAGAAATAGCGTCTCATCAATTGGGAACCGATTTAGAATTCTTTTAATTCAGCAGGTCATTAGAATATATATATGCGCCATATGGCACTTCCAGGGAAAATCAAACCACGTGGAAACAATAAAGACTGGCAGTTATGTCTGATCAACAGTAATAGCCTGGCATCTAGGGAAAAAATGATGATGTATTTTTCTTCTGAAGCCTATCAACATTTAACAAAAGTGTTTTTTGTATTTTTAGCTCATTACAAAAGTACCAATAGTTGGGTTTCTTTTCTTGGGGGGGGGAAGGTGAAAAGACAGACAGCTGCAAGGACTTGCAGCAGATTCTGATTCTTTATTTTGTTTGACCTGATTTAACAAGCTTCCTCTGTTGAAATATCATAGTCTATGTTGGGAATTATGTC